>PVKN010044035.1:0-10149 GCA_004027915.1 Capromys pilorides
TATATAGATATAACGTTTCCCCCACATCTTCTCTTATCTTTGTACTCAACTCAGTAAATCCTTCTTTTTGAACAGGTTTAATCCCTTTTCCCAGTGTCTTCTGTACCCTTCAGATTTTATTTTATCATTCGGGTTTTTGAACTAAAGAGATCATATGATGTGTGCACATGTGGGTCTGATTTAGTTTACTTAACGAAATGGTCTCTAGATGAACCCATTTAACAATAAAAGTCTCAAATTTATTCTATTTTGTTGCTGAATGATACAACATTGTGTAAAAATACCACATTTTCTTTATCAGTTTCTCAGTGTTGGGCATTTGTGTTGCTTCCAAGAATTAGCTATGACAAATTGGGCTGTTATTAACATGGGTGCACACATATCATTGTGACATGATGTTTTCAGTTTTACTGCAAAAATACCCAGAAAGGAATAGCTGACTGCAATGGGACCTCCAATCTGAGGTTTTAAATGATTTCCACCCTGAATTCCATAGTAGTTGTACTAGTCTACACTCCCACCAACAGTGGAGAACAGTCATTTTTCTCAAAGCCTCTCTAGAATTTGTTGTGGGCTGACATTTTCAAAATAACCATTCTTCCTGGAGTAGGATGGTATCTTTTTTTAAAAAAAATTATTCATTTTCTATCTATCTATCTATCTATCTATCTATCTATCTATCTATCTATCTATTTATATTGTGGCTGCTCAGCCTGCCCTGGGGGTGGGGCTGGCGCAGCATGTGGGGCTGGGAATCGAACCGTGGTCCTTGGGGTTGCCTAAGCTTGCCTAAGCAGGTGCTTTAAACCACTGAACCATCTCACCGGCCCCAGGATGGTATCTTAATGCTGTTTTAATTTTCATTTCTCAAATGAGCAATAAAGTTGAATTTTTTTTCATATATTTACTTGGCATAAGTGTTTCTTCATCTGATAAGTATATATTGATCTAAGATGCCCAATATTGGATTGGGTTTTTGAATTGGGGGGGCTGACATTTTAAATTTTTTATATGTGCTAGACAGAAGGCTTTTGTCAGAGTAACAATGAACTATAACTTCTTCCCTTTTTATGAGTTTTCTTTTTACTCTTGTCTCAGTTTCACTTCTCTCTTTGCTTGGAGAAAATTCCCAGCACCCAAAATGAAGGAAGGAAAGGTTTATTTAGCTCTCAGTTAGTGGCAGTTTCAGGACATACTCAGCAAGCTCCAAGCCAGAATGGTACATGTCTGAGAGTAACTGTTCATGGCAGCAGGAAAGAGCTGTAGCAAAGGTAGAAACAGTGTCATCTGTGACAGAGGCAAGTCTCCCTTTTTATTAGCCCTAGTCTGGATGTAGTATTCACACCCATAATATTAGCAGTATTCAGACCTATAATCCCAAACTTGCATCATGAGTTACTTACAAACTATAGAACCATGCCCCAGTGATTGTATGGGGCTTTGGGTGGAAAAATACATGCAAACTATAACATTATAACCCTGGAACCACAAACACAAATGCACATCCTTTTATTAAGAAAGCATTTTAACCCAATTCTAAGAGTTTTCAAAGCCCTACAGTTTCAGCATTGCTGAAAGGTCCAAGTTCCAAGTCTCCTTCAAGATCTAGGGCAAACTCTTAGCTGTGGGCTCCTTTACGAATTAAAAATTAAACACTTCCAATATTCAATGGCATAAGATGAACATTACTATTCCAAAGGGTACGCACAGTAGGAATCTAAGCATTGGGACCAAAGCAAGCCCAAAATCCAGAAGGGAAAACATTAAGTCCTATATTTATAAGTGGAACATGTGAGCTCCAAAGGCCTTAAATAGCTCCACTCCTGAGGCCCTCTAGATGGCAGTTCCCATGGCTTCTCTCTTAAGTTGGCTTTGCTCAATCTTTGAAGTTTCCCTTAGATGATTCATGTTTGTTTCTTTTCCATACCCCTGAAGTTTTCACTGCATGTTAAGATTCTCATTCTCTGTTTCACACACTACTTTCTCAGGTGCACACTGTCTGGCCTCCCAGGACTTCTGAACCTTAGGCAGAATCCTTCTTAACCTCAGAACTCTTGCATTCTGCCTGTGCCTAAAACAGAGACCATGTCAATGATGCCAACGTCTGCTGTCAGTTGAAATGGTAGACAGACTTTCTTCTCTCTTGGCTTTAGGGGTGAAGTGCCTGTATCACTGAGCACACTAAACCTGACTTTGAGGAACAAATTCTCTATACCAGCAACATTTGGGAATCTGATGTGATCACTGTGGTCATTCTGGAACATGGGGCACTGTGGCTTTCACTCCAAGGAAAAATCCCTTAACCTTTACAATTCTGAGGCTTCAAAGGGAGGAAACATGCCTCCTGTGATGCCCTCAGTATATCATTTCCATGCTCTCATTTCTTCTTGTCAATTGAAATCCTTTCAACTCTACATTTGCTTTATTGGTGCTTCTTTTCTAGAAAAACTCACATTTTACATCATCCTCCTGAGCTGATTTTTCGTGATTCTAAACATAAATCTGACTAGATGCTACAACAATAGATATGTCACTGCTTCAACATTTGACTTCCTTGAAATTTAATTTGCAAGATTAAGAAATATGTCACGCTTAATCTCAGTCTCAGGCAAAATCTCTGGATGCGAGAAAAATTCAGACAAACTTTCTGCCAAACCAAAACATACCTCATCTGGAGTTCAACAAGCAATGAAGTCTTCTTCCCAGCAGAAACTTCCCTAGCCTGGTTGTTACAGGCAGGATTTCTATTAGCATTCTGGTCTTCTGATCTCTGTCCCGAATCATCCATACAGAAAAATAGAAGATTTTCCTGTGCTTCTCTTGTAGGTGATATCTCTGAGGTTTTCCTGTCTCTTCCTATAAAACATCCACATAAGCTTATAAGTCACATGATCAGGCTTACTAACATAAATGAGTTCATTTCTCTGGTACCAAATTCTGTCTCAGTTACTCTTCTCTCATTGCTGGAAGAAAATACCCAATACCTAAAATGAAGCAAGGAAAGGTTCACTTAGCTCACAGTTACTGGAGGTTTCAATCCATACCCACCTGGCACCAAGGCATAATGGCACATGGCAGAGAGTAACTGCTCATGGCAGATACAAAGAGTAAGAGCAAAGTCAAAAGGGAGGGAACAGTGGTGTAAGTGGCAGTGTCAAGCTTCTCTCCTCCATGTATGCCCCAGGCTTGGTGTAGCACTCACGCCCATAATCCCATCAGTACTCAGACCCACAATCCCAGCCTTGAATCATGAATTAATCACTAACAGTACAAGCACGCCCCAATGACTGTGTGAGGCTGTGGGTGACAAATACACATAAATAATAATAACTATATTGCATATCTCACTTGAAGGGCAGAAAATTTTCAAAATGATGAGATCCCAGTTGTTGATTATTGAAAGTATTTCCCCTGCAGTTTGGTTTTTGTTTATGAACTTTCTAAATTCCCTTATATCTTTAAGATTCCTACCTACATTTTCCTCCAGAAGGCTTAGAGTATATGTTTTAATGGCTAAATCCTTGATCTATTTGAACTGTAGTTTACTGCATGGTGATAGATGTGGTTCTAATTTTAGCTTTCAACATGTGGAAGTCTGTTTTGCCAACATCATTTATTAAAGAGACTGTGTTTCTTCCAGTGAATGTATTTGGCCCCTTTATCAAAGATAAGATAACTGATTGTGATTCTAGCTGTGTCTGCATCTTCAAATCTGTTTCATTCATCTTCAGGTATATGTTTATGCCAGTACCACAATGATTTCATTAAAATAGCTTTACGTTATTGGTTCTCAACATAGAATCCAGACCAGAGTCCAAATTTAAAATTTAAGTATTTGTCTTTATTAAGAAACCCAGGACCTCTTGACCATACTCATGCAGGAGGACAAAATGGCAGTAGACCTTAGAAGTATAGACGTTTTAAAGCTAAAAACTTCATCCTGTTTGGCAAACAACCTTATATTTTTAGAGTCTGGGACAAGCTCTTCTTACCTTTGACTTGTTGTGCGAGCACATTTTTACCTATTGTTGGCCTTTTTAAGGTACCTTGTGTCTCTTTGTGGTTTCACAAGGAAGAAAGGTTACAGAGAGGTAAGCACAATAAATAATTTACATATAACTGGACTTTGTAACTCATTACACTCTAGTATAATCTCAGGTTATGGATTGTGATACCTCATGCCTTTCCTTTGTTTACCAGGATTGCTTTTGATATTCTGGGTCTCTTCTGCTTCCAGATCAATTTGAGGAAAATTTTATGTAGCTCTGTGAAGTATGCTAATAGTATTTTAATTCGATTGCATTGAATCTGTATCAGAATTTTTGGAGTATGACCATTTATAGAATGTTACTTCTTCCCGTACAAGAGCAAGGAATATCTTTCCATTTTGTGAAACTTTTTTGAATCTCTTTTATCACTGTACTGTAATTTTCAGTGTAAAATCATTTATTTCCTTTTGAGATTGATTCTTAAATATTCCATTTTTTAATATAGTATTGTGAAAGGCCTTAATTTCTCTTCTGGTGTATTCATTGTTTATGTACAAAAGTACAACTGATTTTTGCGTCTTGACTTTGCATCTTGCTGTTACCAAATTTGGCTATTAAATCCACAAGGCTTTTGATGGTATTTCTGAGATTATCTACATAGAGTATCCTATTATCTGCAAATAATGACTATTTGAATTCTTTTACAATTGTTATTCCCTTGATTTCTCTCATTTGTCTAATTGTTCTGGCTATTGTTTCCAGAATTATATTGAATAGGAGTAGAAACAGTGGCCATCCTTCTCTTCTCCCTGATTCTGAAGTGCAGGTTTGCAATTTTGCCCACCTAGTATTATGTTCGCTGTTCATTTCTCACATATGGTTGAGAGACAGACTATGTATTCTGATTTGCTGTAGGGTTTTTAGGAAGAGTAAGTGTTGGCTTTTTTCAAAACCATCTTCTGCATCAATTGTGATGTACATGTGGTTTTTGTACTTTGATCTATTGATGTGGTGTATTACATTTAATGTTTTGCTTTTATTGAACCATGTTTTCATTCATGGGATGAATCTCACTTGGTAGTGATGTATAAACTTTGTCATTATTCGCTGAACTTTATTCCCTCGCATTTCATGGAGGATTATTTCATCTACATTCAGTAGAGTGAATGACCTCTAGTTCTCATTTTTAGGTTGACCTTTCTCTGTTTTATGAATCAGACTAATATTTTCTTCCACAAATATGATTGGGAGAATTACTTCCCTTTCGATTTCATTGAAGAGTTTGAGAAAGGTTCCCGTTAAATTTCTAAATTTATCATTGAAATCTGTTGTGATTCCTTCAGGACTTGGTCTTTTCTTTATTGATAGGTTTTCTAGTATATTTTCAAATTCAATTCTTATTATTGTATCATTCAGTGTTTGTATATCTTCTGGACTCAGCTTTGGCATTTCCTATGTACCTAGGAAGCTGCATTTTCTCAATGTTTTCCTTCATTGAGAGTAAAAATATTGGAAGCAGGTATTGTTAATCTTCTGAATTTCTAGAGGGACTTTAGTGATTTCACCCTTTTTGTTCTCTATTGCATGAATTTGGCTTTTTTCTTTACTTTTTTGATTAGCCTGGCGAGAGGATTATCAATTCCATTTACTCTTTCAAAGAACGAACTCTAATTCATTTATTCTTCATATCGTTTTCTCCATCTCCATTGCATTATTTTCTGATTTAATCTATGTAAGTTCCTGCCTTCTTTGGAATTTGGGCTTGAATTGCTCTTGTTTTTCTAGGAGCTTGAGGTGGAGCATAAGAGCATTTATTTGGATTTGTTCAGTTTTCCTAACATTCAAATTTATCAATTTAAGTTTCCTTCTAATGACAACTTCCATTGTATTCCACACATACGCTTAAGTTTTTTTTTCTCAATTTTCCTGTGATTATAAATATTTTTAAAATATTTAAATTCATTTGTGATCCACTGGTTGTTTAGCATGTTGATATTTATTTATTTATTTATTTATTTATTTATTTATTTATTTATTTATAGGCTTCTGCCACAATGCTCAGTTTCAGTAGCAAGCATGGCAGTCCCGCAGCCCAGAGTTCCAGGAACAGCTTGGTATGTGGTCCTGGGGATCAAACCATCTACTTGCCTGGCAGGTGTTTTGATCACAAAACGATTACCCCAACCCCAGGAGTTTGTTATTTAGTTTTAAATTTCCATGTGCTCATGGTGTTATTCTGGTTTCTTTTGTCAATAATTTCGTTCCATTGCACTGTGGGCAGAGAGTATGCATGGAATAATTTCTTCATTCTTTTTTTTTTTTTTTTTTTTTGGTGCAGGGTCTCACTACGCAGGTTAGATCGCAGGGAACTTCCTGTTTTGTTCTTCGCTAGTGGTATGATTACATATGTGCACCACCACACTTGGACGTGCATGGGATAATTACGATTCCTTTCAATGTACTTAAGCATGTTTTGTGTGCTGGTATATCATCTGTTTTGGAGAATATCCCATGTACAGCTAAGAAGAATATGCATTCTGTCATTGCAATGTGAAACACACTGTAAAGGTCTACAAAGTTCATTTTCTCACAAGTTTGGTTTAGTTCTATTATTTCTTTGCTGATATTTTCCCCTACTTATTCTATCTACTTCTGACAGGGGCACGTTAAATTTGCTCATTAAAATTATAATATTGCTGATTTGATATTTCATGTCTGTTATAATTTTGTTTATGTAGATGAGTGCTACAGTGTTGAGTGCACATATATTTATAATTGCTGTCTCTTCCTTTTGCAGTTTTCCCTTAAAATTATGGAATTAACTTCATATCTCTGAATGATTTTTCGTTTTATATTGATAGTGTCAGCAAACAAAATAGCTACTTCTGCTTTTCTCTAGTTTCCTGTGTGATGAAGAATTATTTTCCCCCTTTGACTTTAAGTCTGTGAAATTGCTTTTGAACTAAACATGTTCCTTATATACAACATTTTTAAATTTTGTTTCCTGATCTAGATTCTGGTAGTCTGTTTCCTTTGATTGGTGAATGAAGGCCACTCACATTGATGGTTATAACTGATATGTATTGGCTTACCCTTGGCATATTATATTCATGCTATATGTTCTGTGCATTTTGCCTCCTTTTTAAAAATATATTTGGTAAAGAGTGTCACTATGCAGGTTTGACCCATTGTGATCCTGCTCTTCTCAGCCTCCCTCAGGCTGGCTTTACAGGCCTGCACAATCGTATGTGGTCTCCACAGCTGGCTCAGCATGCATGCGGATGGAACTTGTGCAGCATGTGGTGCCCATTGTCAAACCACAGTACTTGAGCTTGCCTATGATGGTACTTAGTCCCCTGATCTATCTCGCAGGCCCTTTCCTCTTTTTCATTACATTCTCTCTTATGTAATTCCTTTCTGTTGTGTTTGTAGAACATATATCAGTAGTCTTTGTACGGTTGGTTTGGTGATCATGAATTTCTTCACTTGTTCTTCAACATGAAAAAATCTTAGCTTTTCACTGAGTTTGATAGATAGTTTTGCAGGGTACAGAAATCTGTGTTGGAAATTATTTTATTTAAGGACCTGAAAAACTTCACCATAAGCTCTTCTTGATTTATTGATTTGTATTGACAAATCTGCTGTAATTCTCATGGGCTTTCCATTATAGTTGATCTGTTTGTTCTCACTAATAGATTTTAATAATCTGTTCTTTAACTGTATTTCTTAGGTCTTGATTATTATGTGCCTGGGTGTTGATTTATTTAGCTTATGGCTATATGGAGTTCTACATGCCTAGTTTGTCTGTATGTCAGATTCTTTTCTTATGATTCAAATTTTTTGCCAGTACTTCTGCAAATAGTCTTTTTTATGTGATTTGTGTTTTTCCTGTTCTTTCATTGACATCTATTGTTCTTATATTATTTTTCATGGTGTTGTCCTACAACTTCTGAATTATTATTTCTTGATTCCTTGTTAGTGTTAAGAGAACTGTCCTTTCATCTTCATTAGGTGCGACCCTGTCATCTAAGTCTCAATGTCTGTCTTCAATTTTTTTTTTTTTTTTTTTTTGTGGAACCAGGCATTGAAATCTTCAATTTTGTTTAAGGATATTTTCCAGCTTTAAAAGGAGGTGTTAATTACATGCATATCTCTTGGAATATATTTGATGAATTATAATTCTTTCCTGTAGTTTTCATTCAGTGTTTCCTCTAGTTTTTGTCTATGTCTCCTTTAGCCATGCTGAGAAATACTATCACAATTGTTGTCATTTATTTTTTTGACCTGAGAAATTATTTGTTATTATTTCTTCTATAGCATGATGTACTTGTTTCCTTACTTCAGATGTTACCATTTCAGAAATTTCATATGTGTAATCCCCAAGTTCTTATATGGCCTTGTCTCCTGAAAGTGTTTTGTATGGGCTGGAGGATTGAGATGGTCTTCTCTCTGGCATTTTTGCATGGTTAAATATCCCAATAATCACTCAAACTTAGCAGTGGTAGGAGAGCAGTTGGGAGTGAGTCAGTAAGGTTTCTACTACATTGGGGAGCAGGTTGGGTCTCAAGAAGGTGCTCACTCCTACTTAGTGGTATTAGCTGCTACTGAATAAAGCTTCAGTACAGATGATGGGTGTCCCCAGGAATCACGATGTTCCCATGGACTGCCCAGAGCCTTCCCAAATTCTTTTTTTCCTATGTTTTAGGGAAGAGTCTACCGGGTGTTCAGAATCTCACTACTAGATCATGCTCATAAAGATTCTTCTGTTTACAGCTTCCCAAGAGATGGCCTCACAGGTGCACACCACCATGCTCAGTCTCTATTGACATTTCAGCACACCCTGGGGATGGGGCCAGCATGGCATACCCAGGGATTGAAACCATGGTGCCTGTGCTTGCTTTCCGGCACTATAATGCACTGAGTTATTTGGCTGGCCCTACTGATTTCATTTATTTATTGTGCAGTATTGGGAATCGAACTCAAGACCTTGTGCTTTTCATGCAAGTGCTTATGATATGCCTGCTTAGCTATCTCCCCAGCCCTCGCCCAAATTCTTAAAATTTTGGACCAGTGCCAGCAGAAGACCCATACCTTTTCATTGGAGTCTCAGAGCTCACCAGAGTCCTGTGGGCCTTTGAGAATTCTCCTGTGTTCTTACATTATTGGACCAGATGCCACTAAAGCCAGTGTGCACTGGGCCCACTAATCTCAGATCGCCCTGAACTTCATTTTTATGTGGGATAGTTCAACTACTAAGACTAATTATTAACTTGTCTTTATATGTCTAGACTATGTAAGAGTTAAGGAAATAGGTCTGTCTTCTGCATTGAAAATGATGGATAATGAATCTTATCTTTTGTATCAAGTTAAGTTAGAAATGTCCAAATGATTAGCATAGATCAGGGTGTGACTCAATGGATTTACTGAATATAGGAGACTCACTATGATTTTGAGGGGCACTAACAAATTGACTTCTATCCTGAAAGGAATGAAAGTGAATAAATTGTGAAGGTCTGCTTTTATTTCTTCAGAATAACGCTGGGCTGCATCTTTGCCTTGGGTGTCTACCTCCTGGAGCTCCAGTTCTGTAACTTTTGACTGAACCCTTCAAAAGTCTAATATATAGATAATGCATTTTCATCTTCCACCTGTAAGATACTTCAAACCTATCTTGTAATAATAAATTATATATATTTCAAATACTGTCCCCATAATTGATAACATTAGGAGACATTTTAAATTTAAATGCGATGTTTTAACCTGACCCACAATGTCTCATGT
The DNA here is from genome assembly GCA_004027915.1 of Capromys pilorides. Classification (NCBI taxonomy): domain Eukaryota; kingdom Metazoa; phylum Chordata; class Mammalia; order Rodentia; family Capromyidae; genus Capromys; species Capromys pilorides. The sequence continues at coordinate 9,771 of PVKN010044035.1, forward strand.
TGGTATCATTATAGAAATTTCATTTAGTGTATAACTGATAGATGCTAATTTTTACCAAATCCAGGCTTTCTGATAGGTCCAATTTGAAAGTGTTCTCTGAGATTGAAGGTACATTTGTAGATATGAACTCCAGAAAATTAAAAATGAGTAGTTAATGCTTCTAAAATTCAACAGCACAAGATAAGCACTACTTTTCTGAAAGAAAATGAAATTGGATAGAAAAGCAAAAGACCAAAACAAGTGCATAATCCAGCAAGGAAGTTGGACCCTGTCTCAAAAAAAATACATTTTCTATTGTAGGTTTCTTCTGGTTCTATATAAGTTTTAGCATTTCCCTTTCTAATTCTATCAGGCACAGTATTGCTTGTGTAATATTATT
>PVKN010044036.1:0-10149 GCA_004027915.1 Capromys pilorides
TAGGAAAATTCCCTTATTAACGTAGGGCAGGAATGATCCTCTTAAATATGAGGAGCTATAAACAGCCAGGAGTTATAAAAATTGGTAAATGTTACCATACACATTAAAAAATCTAGATGGGAAAAAATAAAAGCCTAAAATCAAAACCCAAAGACAAGATATAGAAAAAAATGCTTGAAATTTATAAAACAAAAAGTTTCTTAAATGTAGAGCATCACACAAATAAATGAGACCAAACCAACTGCCCATAGGGAGGCTGGGGAGGCACACATGTGGACGACACGACCATTGGAGAGGAGACGCAAAGGACTCCTGGATGCAGGAAGATGCTCACCGTTCGTAATGAGACGGCGAAAGCACGAGATGACTGTGATTGTTGTTGTTCTTCAGCTATGATAACCAAAGAACCCACAAATTTTTGTTAACCCCACAGTTGGAGGGCAGCTTGTAGGAAAACAAACACATTCTCATTATTGTTGGGAGCTACATATTTGTAAAGCCTTGATGAAAAACAGTTCGACAGTAGTTGTTAAAATTGCTCAGGGCTGGCGACATAGCTTAGTGGCATGGCACCTGCCTGGCAAGCCCAAGGTCCTGAGTTGGATTCCCACTATCAAAAATAAAATAAAGTAAGATAAAATAAGATATTATATGATAAAATGAAATGAAATAAAATAAAAAGCTTATCAATATACCCTAGAAATTCCTTTTCTGGGAAATTATACAAGGGATTCCAATGATACCTGTACGAAGGTAACACATTTTTCTACACAGTGAAAGATTGCAAACATTTTCCATTCTCTCCTAGGGCAGAAGTTAAGTAAATCTCGGCCTCGCCACCCACATGGAGATTCTGGGAGGCAGGCAGTACACCGGGCACTTGGAAAGGAACTTTCTCACAGGCATCCCAGAGGAAGCTCCAAGGTGCTCTAAATGAAGAACGTGTACTGTCAGTTATTTAGGGCTGGTTATATTAAAGAGAATGGAAATAAAATGTAGGCTTGGCTTCGTGGCAGTGTTTATGAAAAAGCAACAGCTAAGAAGGAGCATTTGGAAACACCTGAATCGAGAGGCCGGGGACAGCTTGTTCGCGAGCTGCGCCCTCTCTCTAGGATTACCACGTTTTCTCTTCTCAGAAGCTGTGCCCCGTGCCAGGTGGGCGACACCAGAGCAGCCACTGCCTGCTCTGCTCGCCATGGGCCTCCGGCACCAAGGAAGTGCCCTCAATGGATGCTCAGAATTTTTTTTTTTTTTTGCTCAGAAAACAATTGATGGAGGCTGAAACTTCACTGCTCTATACTTCTCCCTGTAATAATTCCTAGGTTGTTCATCTCTGTGACCTCCACCCTCATGCGTTCTGGTGCCTCCACAGCCCTGCGTGGCCAAGGCGACCCTGACCCTGCATGCTCCAGGCCACAGCGGCTGTCATAAGTGGCCCCCACGTGCTGGGCCACAACAGCAATCTCTTCCTGCAACATTCTGGAGACCATTCTAGAAACCAGGGATCAGCAGGCCATTCGGTCCACAGGCCACCACAAGACCCTCCCCGGTCCCCAGCTCTGGATGCTCAGGCCTCCTGAGCATCTGTCCCTTCTCCTGACGGAGTGATTCTCCCTCCACCTTTCTGCTACAAGGACACTTGTTTGATTTAGGGCCCCAAAGGATCCCATCTCAAAGTCTTTAACCTGGTTATATCTCCAGAGACTCCCTCCAGGTCAGGGCATGTCCGCAGAACCTAGGATGTGGACACATCTGAATATCACCACTGGGCCATCCTTTCAGGGTCCCTGTGATGTTCCTTTGCTGTCTTACTGCAGGCATCGAGTTCTCACGAGTATCGTTGCCAGGTAGCTGTGTGGCCCTGGACGTGTTCCTTATCTTCTCTCTGCTTGAGTTCTCCATCCAGATGGGAACTGGACAAGTCCATGATGAAGATGAAGAGGCAGGAACATCAGGCCAGAAGGAGCGCTCAGGGAGGACCCTCATCCCACGTAGTATCTGCAGCCGCGGAGAGCGGAAGGACCAGCTCCTCCCTGAGCTGTGGCAGGCAGCGTCTGTCTCAGGCCACCCGCCTGCCTGACCCCAGGGCATAGTACGCATCCAGGAGGCCAAGCTCACAGTTCCATGGAGGAGATAAAGTGGCTGCCACCCCATAGAGCTGTGAGGGGACAAGCCCTCTGTCAGCGTTAGACACATGGATGGTGGGCACTCACCTGACGGTGGCATCGTGTGGCGCTGGTGTGGAGAAGCACATCTCTGGGAGCTCTGCTTTCCCAGGGGGGCTGACAGGGGATAACAGCACCCTCAAGGGCCAAGGGGTTCTGCTGCATCTCCCTTGGGTGAGCTTCCTGAAGGAGTCTCCAAGGGACACACGGGCAGGTGCTACTCGGATCGGTGTCACCAGGACGCATCCTGGACTCCAGCGACATCCAGGGGGGAGATGTGGCACCCTGTCACATCCTGAGCAGAGACAGGCGTGGAGGATGATTCCTCCACAGGATGGAGGAGGAGCTCAGGGTGCAGAAAACAGAGACATGCTTGGTCCCTCGCCTGCCGGCCACCGGCCACACAGTAAGACAAGAGCGGCCCTGAGTTCCGTCCTTGCCTCTGATATCCAGCATCTTAGGCCCGGCTTTCTCAGTGTCTCGTTGTCTCCTCTGAGCCTGTGTCCCTTCTTGCTGCAGTGACCTCAAACATCTGTTGGGAATTCAGGCCGATATCACCTCCCAGCATGTGACCCGGAGTGGCCTGGCAATCACTGCCCTCGTGACCATTCTCCTGTGGGGAGCCCACAGCCCCGGCTCCCACCGAGAGGTGAGGTGAGGGAGCAGGCTTGCGTCTGAGGGCGGATTTTGCTTTGCTTTGTTCTCTTCCCTATGGCAGTTCGCAGTTTTCTTGCTAATCCAAGTGTCCTGTTGTCCCTTAGCCCGCTGGGAAGCCCTGGAGTTGTGAAAACTGGAGGCAGCCTCAGGTCCCAGCGTGCGACTGGACGGAGCTGTGCGCATGCAGCCACTCGTCACTCTGCCTCAGGGTGGGGGGGGGGCCTCGCAGTGCTCAGGAGGCGTGCGCAGGCAGCGGGGTGGAGGTGCATTTGCATCCTTGCACTAGAAATTCCTGGATCTCTAATACACTGTCCTAAGAGGCCAAAATCAGACTATTTGCGGGGGAAGGGCAAAACCCATCGTGGGTATTGTCACCATTCCTAAGTCTTGGTGTGGGGACAGGGCTGTGTACGCTCTCCTTCAGGGTGAGGCTAGGGCTGAAGATAAGCACAGACAGCCACCCCTGTTTCCAAGCCCTTCTCCTGATGAAGAGTTTGGTTCACAAACACAAGTGTTCAGCCTGGAGGGACAGACACAACCATGCCGCCTTCCCCATGCAGCCGCGGCCATCTCCCCCAAACCATAAAACAAACTAAAACTATAGGTTGAGGTGCCACCCAACTGCCAACCCAGCACAACAACAATAGTATTAATGATTGGACTATTCATCAATAAGTACAGCTGCTTTAAAAATTTGAATCCAACTAAATTAGTGTTATGCTTTGCATCTAGCTGTCCCCCAAAGCCTCATGCAGTCGTGGGGTGAGTGTCTACAGTTTAGGCTTAATTAATGATCCAATGCTGGGATTATGGCTATGAGTGCCACGCCTTGTTGGGGCAGATAATCTGCATACAAATAGGGACAGAGGCCAGCCAGCTGCTGCCCCTCCCTTTGCTCTCTGCTGTTTCCACAACCATGAATGGCTGCCCTCTGCCCCGGGACACTCTGCCTTGGAGCCAGCTGAGTATAGACTGAAACCTCCAGTAACTGTGAGCTAAATAAACCTTTCCTTCCTTAATTTTGGGTGTCAGTTATGTTGTCCCAGCAATGAGAGAAAAGTAACCAAGACAATTAGTATGCATGCAATTTATTTATCTTAATTGTTCTTTTTTAGTTAACTTTATTTGGTACAGGGTCTTGTAGGATTACAAGTGTGTACTACCATGCTCAGTTTTGGTGGCTGCCATGGGGCAGGGCTGGCATGGCATGTGGTACTGGGGTTTGAGCCCGGGTCCTTGTGCTTGCCAGACAGGTGCTGAGACCACCAAGCTATCTCCCAGCTCCCAGTATGCGTGGATTTTAAATGGGCTGTGTTAGGAAAGTTATATGACAAATTCTTGGAAGACTCAGTAACTAACAATCACAGAGGAAAATATATTTTAAGCCAACAGATTTCCCTTCAGAAGGCTTTCATAGTCTCTGTTTTATTCAAGAAAACTAAGACACATGGGATGAAAGAAGTTGTACAGTCACAGAAAAAACACAGCCGCGGTGTAGAGCTTAGACCACACCTGTTTCCTGCTGCAGCTGGCAGTAAGCCCTTCAGGGGCAGCCCTGGCCGCAGATAGGATTATACAGCACAGCGGGAAAGTACACGTACACCAGACACGCTCAGGCCAACAGCCTGTCTGCTCTGGGACCTGCAGGCCCCAGCCTGCAGCCGGGGTTGCTCTGGGTGGACAGTGACTACTGCGGGACCCCACAGGAACTCTGCCGACCCCCAGACCAAGGTTGTGCAGTGGGGAGCAGGTGCTGGTGACGTGCCAGGGACTCAAGTGACTTTGCCCTTGCAAAGGACTGTGGGGTGTCCCCTTTTCTTTCTGCTTTGTGTGTCTCACTGCATCTTCATCTCAGACTCCCCAGATCATCAGCTCCTGTGTGTTGCCAGCCGGGCTGGAGAGCTGCTCCCCTGGAGCTGAGGGTGGGAAGCTTGAGCAGCCCCGGGGGCTGCCAAACCCCTACCGAGTCAGGACAGGAAGGCGTGGAGTCCTCAGGCTCCAGGCCAGTCAGAGAGGGCAGGGAGGTTATGACAACCTGCAAAGGGAGCCAGAGCTTGGCTGCGGGGTGCAGCCTGGCTGGCTGCTCTAACCTGGCTCTGAGCACAGAGAAGGAAGAGTTTTTGATCTCTGGGAGAGAAACAATCTGTGAGTGGAGTTAGGGAAGGCTGAGGAGTTGTTCTCTTCGGACCGAGAGGCTCCGAGGCAAGGCACGTGCCTTGGAATGGCTCTCTCTGGTCTTTCTGATGGTATGACCAGATTAAAGGGCCTTTCGTGCAGCAAAAGTACACTGGAAATTTCCAACCTCTGAATGCTCCAGGGCCAAGACTCCTTCTTATGGAAGGAGACTGCAGAGGAGTACTTAGCATCTATCTGCAAGGCTGTGGGAAAGGCGCTCTCAGGACCGACTCACGCATTCCAGGCCCCTCTTCCAGGTGAGACCTTCTACGTGGTGACAGCCACTCCTGCTGAGCAGATGTATGTCTCCTGCTGGGGAGGACTGGCCGGGGAGACATTCCACTACTTCGGCAGGCAGGACGAAGTCTGTGGCTGGCCCCTTGTGAGCTCTGTGGCCTCACCTGGCTTTCCACAGCCCTCTGTGGGAAGATAATAGCAAGGTGCTTCCCGTGTGGTGATGGTGGTGAAGGCTACACCTGCACACACCCTGCCTCGTCAACCCTCGGGGGCTATCCAGAGCTGGCTGGCCACTGGCTTGGTACTGTTGTTCAGTAGACCTGAAAATTGTGGCCATCCTTGTTGAACCTGGTGCTGAGCACAGGGCTGTGACTGATCTCTAATTCCTGACTAGAGTGATGGCTCACTGTGCTCTCACTTATCACTCTGTTGGAGAGAGCCGAGCCTGCGGGATCAGGGGTCCCCCGGCAGACTCACCCAGGCTCTGCTTCCCTCACTGTCCTACATCCAGGCATCTCAGGTCCCATGGTTACTAAGATTTAAATCTACTTCTTCAGGGACCAAACCAGCTGCTGACAAGCGAGGCAGGAAGGTGCCAAGAGGGATTCTGTTGTCTCTCCTTGAGGTCTGCAGGCTGCCTGGCACCACACCTGGGCCCCGGGGCAGAGCTGGGCTCAGAACTCTCAGGGAATAAACACACCCACCTCCTGCTCAGCACTGACAGCTCCCTGCAGATGACAGAGGACGAGAGTGCTGCTGAGGGCGGCACGTCACACCCACGTGGTCCGCTCATCTCCCCGCAAGGTACCTGGCCTAGCTTAACCCACTGGTCAGTTTTCACTCAGCCATGGCCAGCAGCAGGCTCCGGCTTGCTCGATGGTGTGCGCCACGGAGGCTGCGCTGCTTTTACTCTTCAGGTGAAGTCTTAACAAAGTCTTTTGCAGGATTTCAGATATTTTAACACTGCATAGTATTTTGTATACCTACCAACTTTATCCTTTAAGACTATTTGCCCAGCTGGCAGTGCACATTTGTAACCCCAGCCCTCAGGAGCTGAGGCAGGAGGATAGCTCAGAGCTGAAGGCCAGTCTGGCCTACATAGGGAGACCCTGTCACAAAAGAAAAAGAAAGACTCTACTTGGACAGTTTTAAAACACAGGAGTGGTCTGGGCGCGGTGGCACGTGCCTGTAATCCCAGCACTTGGGAGGCAGGAAATGGGTGGCTCACTGTGAGTTGCATAGTGAGACCCTGTAGAAAAAGAAAAAAAAAGACAAAAATAAATGAACAAACAAACACACAGAAGTGCTGCGTCTGAGAACTTCGGAAAAACCCAGCCGCCAGCTGACACTGGCTGTGCTTTGCCCACCAGGCGGCCTTCTGTCTCCGTGCTGAGTGTGCTCAGATGCACACTGCCACCTCTCACGCCACAGCCCAGCCTGTCTTCCTAAAGTTGAACAAGTCTCTCCCTGGCTGTCATCACACCCATGAGGCTGTGGCTGTACCTAAGGGGCTTCTGTCACATCACAATTAGTCAGATTCCATCAACCTACTTGGCCCTTTAACATCAGAAGACCGAGTTTCTCTTCTCAGGTACAATTCGCAGGGACAGTTGCCGGTGTCTGGGGTCAGCCCCTGGCCGCAGGTCTGGCGGGCTCTTTGGCGATCAAGTGCATCCACTCCATGCAAGCGCTGGACACCCTGGAGACACGGCCTGCCGCCCTAGGAGAACAGCGGCCCTAAGAAGGCAGGAGCAGGGAGCTGGGAACACCAGGGCGCCGGGGAGGCCGGAGGAGCAGGCGACCTAGGCAGAGCGCTCTCCTTCATGGCCGGCCAGCTGGCAGCACAGGGGACGAGGGACTCCTCCAGATGACGCCCCGGTGACTACCCCAGCCAGGCCCTGCCTCCTCACCCCTCAGCTGTGGCACCTCATGATCCAGCCCCCCTACACCCAAGGAGAGATTGGGACCTGGCACCCATGCGGCATGGAAGGGCCATGCTGCCCTCTGTGCCCCTCCGTGGCCTGCTCTCCAGGGCACCACGACCTGAATGCCATGCTCCCACCGCAGTCCTGCCCACGCCTGTCCCTAGTCGGTCCCTGGCCCTCCACAGGGCCTCTCTGGAGCATGTGGAGACTCCAGGCAGCTGTGGTGGCAGATGCACATGTGAGGCATGGAGCCGGTCACCAAGCCCAACATCAGCGTCCCCACCAGGCTGTGGGGAGGAGAACGTGTCCAGGGCTGAGGCCTCCTGGTGGAGACAGGGTGCAGGACAAGGCGCTCCCTGTTCTTACTGTCTCGCCTAACACGGCAGCACTGCGTGGTAGCCAGAGGGACACGGACCCTCGTTGCTCACAGCCTGACGTCTGTCTGACCCCTGAAACTCGTGCGGGTTTCTGCTGGCCTCGGCCTTCATCCGGGTTGGAATCCCCTTCCGTGTTCCGTGTCTTACTCTTTCCTCAGCCTCAGTGGGAAGTCCCATCGCTGGGCCCCCAGCAGGTGTCAGGAGGCTGCCCTGCAGTCCCCTCATGCCCCACCCCCCATCCCGCTGTGCCTCACCCGTGCTGCCGCCTACCTCTCCGCGTGTCTTCCCCGTGCAAGGACTCACCCACAGTCGCTGCACACACAGTGTGGTCCTAGGAGCCCAGCCTCAGGGCATGTCAGCGGGGTCGGGGTTCAGCGTCTGGTGCCCTGGGGAAGGGGCTGGAGCTAAGATTTGGAGCTGGTGTTAAGAGCCCAGTAAGGGCGCTAAGTTACCAGGGCGGGAGACCCAGCTGCATCACACGGAAGCTGTCGGAGAGGAGGACCCGTAGGAGAGGAGACAGCGGGCCCCGTCCCGGACTCTAGGCGAGTGTCACCTTCCCCTGGGCAGGAGGGCAGCAGCCTGGCATCTTAGCACCCAAAACCCGGGCTCCTTTGGCTGCTGTTATCCCGGGGTGAATCCCACGGTGGGAGCGGCAGCCCCAAGGGTCACTCCTCAGCGCGCATGCGCCAGGCCCTTGACGGTGCCACATTAAGCGCAGGACAGCGCGGCGCCCCGGGGAGCTGAGTCTCAGCGCGGACCCTGTGCCAAGCAGTTCTCTCTCCACAGCAGTCACGGGGCTGCTCATTTCGTTCTGAAATCAGATTTCCTAAAACTTCCATTCACTGGGGCTCCAGTTATGGAGAAATGCATTGTGACTCAGCCCGCCTTAGGGTACAAACCCCAAAACGTCCATCCACGAAGCCCCTGCGCAAACCCGGACCCCAGGGAGGCGCAGCTGAGTGTGAGCAGCCGGGATGACATGTGGGCCCAGGCTGAGCTGTGGCCGCAGACGCCGGCCGTGATGGTGCGCGGGCTCCTGCTGTCGCGATTTGCCCGACGCCCGCCGGCGCCATCCCCAGATGCGGGCGCCGTCCCCAGATGCCGGGCTCCATCCCCAGATGCCGGTGCACCTCGTCCTGCCTTATTTACAAGTTACCGGTGACAACCGCAGTTGCTCTCCTTCGTCCCCACATCACTTACCTATTCTTAGCTCATTACTGTACTTGAGAAGAACAGATGCCCTTTGGTTCTTGCCCGTGCGGCAGCCTCAGGGCTCAGAACTTAGGAACGCAGGCAGGGCGAGTCTCTGTGGAGCGAGCTCAGGGCACTGGTCATAGGTGTGGCATCTAGCTCCCGCATGACCTCATGCAGTGGCCCAGGCTCTGGGTGAATCTCCATCCCATCAAGCCCCTGGCTCTGGAGGCCCAGCACCTCCTCCCCGCGTTGCTGTGTAACTCGAAGCCACCAAGATCTGGCCAAGTCTGTGTGGCATCCTAGGAAGTCCGCCATGCCTGGCCAGTGAAGTCACAGCACCCAGCTCCCTGAAATGCCCTTCCAAGCCCCTGCCGGAAAAAAGGCTGAGTCAAGCAATGGCAGACCTCGGAGAACTGACCGAGGGCGGCCCTGATGCCGTGCCCTGGAAAGGGTGCCTTTGGGTGCCCAGCCCTGTGTGTTTAGCGTTCTGGAGCGGACCTGCCCACAGGGTGGACACCCATCCTTCCCCGCACATACTTTGGCCCAGCTTTGTGTACCCTGGACTGTCAATTGTCTGATGAGACAGCTTTTATGTTTCCTTCCAGAGATTTTGGAATTGCACTGAGTCCCTCTGCCAGCGTTGGCTTCCCTAAGGAGCCGCGGCAGAGCAGCGGCTTGCTGAGCAGCGGCTCCGGGTGAGGAATCTGCCTGCCAAGTCCCCGTTTGCTTGCCGTCTGTCCTCTCTCTTCTCCTCTGTCCTCTGTCCTTTCTTGTCTGTCCTCTGTCCTCTGTCCTCTCTCCCCCCTCACTGGCCCTCTGGTAAAGTGTCCCGCGTCTCACATGACAGGTCCCTGACTGAGGCAGGGCGCCTCATGGGATCCGTGCACCAAGGGCTCTTTTCCTTCCACTCAGCTCAGGTCTGCACAGTACCAAGGTCGTTGGAAATTGGCTCACCCTGGTGCCCTGCTGCGAAGCCCTCAGGGAGGCTCTTCCTGGGTGCTCTGGCAGAGGGGGCCGTGGGCACAGTGGCGGAGTGCTCTGCTCCTTACCCTCCCTGTCCCCGCCCCCTGTGGCTCCCTGGCCAGGGAGGCCCCTCTGGCCCCAGACGGTCCTTTCTCCTGCATGGAGACCTGGGCTCGCCAACTCTCCCCGCTTGTCCTCCAGAGGAAATGCTGGCGGGGCCCTGGAGGCGCTCAGCTCCTGCGTCCTCTGGGCCAGCCGCTGCTCTTCCCCCGTGCACACATCGCTTCTCTACAGCTCAGCAGCGAGGCACGCAGAGGCCAGCACGCAAAGCCACCACGGAGCACCAGAGTGCAGATACCGCAGCAGGGAAGGCAACGGCTGGGAGGGCTCTGTGGGAAACACCTCTCCTCACGGCAAGAGAGGCTGTCCCCACTCGTGAACTGACTCCATGTCTGC
>PVKN010044037.1:0-10148 GCA_004027915.1 Capromys pilorides
TGACAAAAGAAGCATATGGAACTTAAATAATACCCTCCTGGACAATCAATCATTCACAGGTGAAATTAAAGAAGAAATTAAACAATATTTACAATTAAATGGAAATCAGATACAGTTTACTGGAACTTGTGAGATGATGTGAAAGTAGTCCTAAGACAGCAATTTATAGCGGTGAATTCTTGCATCAGGATAACAGATTGAGCCCAAATAAACAATCGTATGGTCCACCTTAAGTTTTTAAAAAAGAAGAACAGGTCAAATCCAAAGTCTGAAGAAGGCAGAACATTATAAAAATCAGAGCAGAAATTAATCCAAGGGAGACTAAGAAAACAAAGAAAAGAATTGATGAATCAAAGAGTTGGTTCTTTGAAAGAATAAAGAAAATCAAACCTGTAGCAAACCAAATCAAGAAAAGGAAAGAAGAATTTCAAATTCATGCAATAAGCAATGAAAAGGGCAAAATCACTCTAGATCCCATTAAAATTCTGATCATTAGTATCGACTATGAAAAAAATTTATTCACACAGGATAAAAAACACAGAAGAACTTGAACAATTCCTAGATCCATATGAATTATGAAAGCTGAATCAAGAAAATACAAACATTCTGAATAACCCAATATCAGTAAATGAAATTGAATGTGTAATTAAGAATGCTCAGATCCTGATGGGTTCAAAGTTGAACTCTATAAGAAACTTATAGAAGTCTTAATGCTAATTCTTCTCAAACTCTTCAGTGACATCAAAAGAGAAGCAATTCTACCAAACTCATTCCTGGAGCTAAGAGGTATCCTGATGCCAATACCAGAGAAAGATTCTTTCAGAAAGAACTGCAGACTAATCTCCTTAATGAATATAGAAGCAAAAGCCCTCAATATACTGGCAAACAATACCAGCCAGATAGCTCAGCAGACTAAAGTGCCTACTAGGCAGAGCACAGTGGCTGGGGCTCGATTCCCCTGTGTGCCATGCCAGCCCCACCCCTGGGGCATGCTGAGAAAGTGATTGAATTGGAACACACCTGTTATCCCAGAATTTGGGAAGCTGAAAACAGGAGAATTACTATGAATCTGATCTATGTAGTAACACCTTGTAGACCCTGTACTAAATACATAAAAAAAAAAAAAAAAAAATACTAACATAATGCAGCAAATCACTAAGAAGATTATGCACAATCAAGTGGGATTTATCCTAGTAATACAGGGGTGGTTCAGTATATACAAATTAATAAGTGTAATATACCACATCATCAGAGCCAAACCTAAAAATCACTTGATCATTTCAATATATGCAGAAAAGCTTTTGACAAAGTCCAACACTCATTCATGATAAAACTCTACAGAAAATCAGAACAGATGGTCTTCAACTCAACCCGATAAAAGCAATATATGATCAACAAATTGCCAACATCATAATAAATGAAAAAAAAAAAAGAACCCTGAGACCCCTTACTTTAAATTCAGGAATAAGACAAGGATGTCCAGTGTACCCACTCCTATTCATTATAGTTCTGGAAACATTAACTGGAGCAATTAGACAAGAGAGATAGAAATAAAAGGAATAAGGATTAGACAGGAAGAAATGAAATTATCATTAACCACAGATGATGTAATACACTTCATAGAAGATAGCATGACTCCACCAAAACACTTGTGGATTTAATAATCAAATTCAGTAGCATAGTAAGAAACAAAATCAACAGCCAAAAATCACAAACAACATTGTTTCTATACACAAACAGAAACACACTGAGAAAGAAATTAGGACAACCGTGCCTTTCACAATAATATTAAAAAGAAGAAAAGAAATGCATGGGAATAAATTTAGCAAAGAAAGTAAAACACTTATATATTAAAAATTATAGTAGCCTGAAAAAAGAGATCATAAAGGGTTTCATAAAATGAAAAGATATTCCTTGCTCATAGATCTAAAGAAACATTGTGAAAATGGCCATACTCACAAAATTATTATACATAATTAAAGCAATACCTATCAAAATACCATCAATGTGCCTCACAAATCTAGAGAAAACACTCTTGAAATTCATCTGGAACCAGAAGAGACCTAGAATATCAAATACAATCCTAGGTAACAAAGAAAAGGCGTCAGGTATCACAGTCCTTGACTTGAAATTATACTACAAAGCCACTATGATAAAATCTGCATGATACTGCATAAAACAGACCTGTAGATCAATGGAACAGATTACAAGATTCAAACTTGACTATAAACACAATCAGCCACCTTGTCTTTGACAAAGGGACCAAACATGTTTACTGGAAGAAAGATGGTCTCTTTAATGAATGATATTAGAAACATTGGTTTTCTACATCATTCAAAAGGCTAAAATCAGACCTGTACCTATCATCATGCACTAAGCTAAAGTAAAAATGAATGAAAGATTTGCATATTAAAACAGAAACACTAAATGTACTATATAGGAAAGAGGAGGTAAAAACCTTGAGCATGTAGAGGTAGGCAGAAAGTCCACGAAGAAAAACCAACTGCACAGGAAATACTTCAAAGAATCAACAGCTAGGATCTCATCTTTTTGATGTTTCTTCCCATCAAAACAGTTCACCATCAGAGTTAAAAAAACATAAACTGGGAAAAAATATAGCAAATTGGTACTCTGATAAAGGTATTTCTACCTAGAATACATAAAGGCTTAAATAGAATCAGTCTCCCAAAATTCAAAGGCTCAATCCAAAATCAGACATCTGAGATGAATACACATTTCTCAGATGAAGAAATACAAATGACAAATGAACGTATGAAACAATGTTTAATATCATTGATCATTTGCGAAGTGCAAATTAAAACAATGCTGAGATTTCATTTCATGCCAGAAAGAGTGCTAATCATCAAGAAGTCAACCAATAACAAATGCTAGAGAGACTGTGGGGAAAAAGGAACCCTTTTCCACTGTTGTTGGGAGAGTAAACTGATACAACCACTATGAAAATCAGTGTGAAGATTCCTCAAAAGTCTAAGATTAGAGGTTCCATTCAAACCTGTTGTTTCCTTCCTGGCTAGTTTTCCAAAGCAACTGAAAATATCATAGCACAGCAATGATATTTGTAGCAGCACCATTTGTCACAGCTAAATCTTGAAAACAACCCAAATGCCCATGAACTGAGGAATAGATGAAAAAGATGTGATATTTTTGTATAAAAGGGTATCACTCACTAGGAAAAATTTAAATTCTAGGCTTTCATAGTTAAATGAGTGCAACTAGAGACCATATGCATAAGTGAAATAAAACAGATCCACATATGTAAGCATTACATTGTTTCCTTAGTGTAAGAACCTGAAAAAGTAAATAAAATCTTAAAGGTACAATTGATACTGTGAAAAGAAAGAAACAACTGGAAACAAACAACAGTTTGTTCCCTTTGAACAGGAACAACTGGGATGAGGGAAAGGAAAAAAGAGAGAAAGTAGGAAGAGAAAAAGGAACAAATGTGTATATACACAGGATAGCTTAGATAATAATGATTTCTGCTGGTCTATTGAAAGGAGTAGCTAATGCTTAAATTTGCTCTTTCTCTACTTTTAAATTTTTTTATGATTTTTTTATTTTTCACAAATTTTGCATGCTTGTATCTGATAATCGTAACAATAAAGTTGAAGACAACAGTATGCAATGTAACAACCATTGTTGAATTCCTGTAATTTTATTTAGCGTTTTTCTGTATCATTTCTGTTTTTCTTTTTTCTGTATTTGGACAGACTCTACAGGGTCTGTAGGGTCTGTATATAGATTGGACTTGTAATCATTCTCCTGTTTTCAGCCTCCTAAGTGCTGAGATTAGAGGCATGTGCCATCATGCTCAGTCTCAGTCGCTATCTCAGTATGCCCCATGGGTGGGGTTGGCTCAGCACTCAGGGATTGAATCCTGACCACTGCGCTCTGTCTAAGTAAGTGCTTTAGTCCACTTAGCTATCAAGACAGCCCTCTTTTCTTTCTTTCTTCTTTCTTTCTTTCTTTCTTTCTTTCTTTCTTTCTTTCTTTCTTTCTTTCTCTCTCTCTCTCTTTCTTTCACTATATTTGTTCTCTTTCAAAAATAAAAAATATATGTATCTAGCAAAGCAGGTATATAAAGGGAAGATAGAACCACTAATGGAACTCTGAACATAATCAGTATTGAAAAATTAACAAAATAAACAACCACAGTGCTTATTGCTGGGATAAGTCTCATTAGGGTGGGGAGTTAAACAAAGCCTTTGTACCTGAAAATTATGGAGACTTTGTTGCTTCTAGGTGGGCACAGAAGTTTTAGAGTGATGGGAAAGAAAGTAGAAAGGAGAGATTATAAATAAAGCACAGTGAAAGATTAGGAGTGAAGCAGTTATCCTTGGAAAATAACTCACAGAAAAAAAAATGCTACTCAGTCACCTTATCATTGATAAAGATGCTGCATACATTCACTGAAAGGAACACAGCCTCTCTAATAAATGGCTTTGATCTCAGGCTGATATGGATGATATCTGCAAGTTCAAGGACAGGCTGGACTACTTGGTGAGTTTAAGGTCAGCCTGAATCACATAATCAAATCCTGTCTCTAAAAACCAGTCATGGGGCAAGGAAAGCCAGTGATAACATGCTGGGCTGGATTACTACTTGCAAAATTACCAGAGCTCAAGCTTTCATTTGTTCCCTGTATGATCCTTATTAGTTAGAAGAGAAGAACATGTAAAGTTGTAAATAGTCCTAAAAATTGTTTTAGGAGTATAAAGCCAGTATACATAATCCTTTATTTGATTTCAAATATTTAAGGAAAGTGAGACAGTAATAGGTGACCAGGAAACTAACAAAACACAGATTTTACTGACCACATATGAAAAACGGACTTTATCAAACTAATCTAGAAAACTCAATATAAAAGCAAACAATATTAATAGCCTACAAATGCTATCAACCCAGTTTTTGGTGGGTAGGTGATTACAGCATGATTTCCAGAGTTAACTCATCATAATATTGAAAATGTACACTGTTTCATGAATACCACAAAAAAGACAAGCAACAAGAACACAGGCTAAAAACAAATCAATAGAGGGTTGGTGAGACAGCTCAGTAGCATAAGAGTCTGCCTGGCAAATGCGAGGTCCTGAGTTCAGTCCCTGGTTAAAAAATAAAATGGGTAAGGGAAGAAATTAATAGAAACTGTGCAGAAAGAAATCCATAGAGTACTTACTAGAAAACTCTTCAAATAAACTCTTAAATAACTCTCATGTATGAATGGAAAGAACACTCAAATAACTTTAAAGAAAATCAAAACAGCAATATTTGTCTATTAAAGAATGTCAAAGATAGTCTAAATATTTTTGACACAACCAATAAAAATTTTATAACCAAAATGTCTAAGAACCAAAATGAAAATTTTACAAGAAGTTCCCAGAGGCAGATTTGATGATTCAAGAGAAGAATCGGTGGATACAAAGTTAGGTGAATGAAGACATGAGTGTTTACATCTTAGATGTGTAACAAACTCCATAATTTAATCACAGATGGTTACATAGTGAGCCACATGAGTGTTTACATCTTAGTTGTGTAACAAACTCCATAATGTAATCACAGATGGTTACATAGTGAGCCACAGTATAATCAGATATCAAAAAATAAGTCAAATCATAAGGCTTGAAAACCTTAAGAGATAATGATGTTATATGCAAGGACTCTTCAATAAAATTATCATCAATTCTCTTTTGAAGCTATAGAAGGCAAAAAGTAGGGGAAGGACAAAGATCACAAAGAAGCCTCTGTTGCTGGCAAAGGCTATAATCCCAGAACTCTGAGGGAATGAAGCTGGAGAATCCCAACTGTGAGCCCAAAGTGGACAATTTGCAGATTAACAGAGACATTGTTACAAGATAAATATAAAAACAGCTGCAGATGGTCCAGGTGCAATCCATAGTTCTGGGCCCACAGAGATAGCTCAGTAGAGTAAGTGCTTGCCTAGCAAGAGCATGGTCTTGAGTTCAATCCCTGGTACTGCAAAAATAAAACATAGTTCTGCAAGGAAACAAATCATTGAAATTCTGAAAGTAAAATAAAACCCTCTCAATAATTTTTTAAAAATGGTGCTAGTAAAACTCATTCTGTACTTGCCAAGTATTAAAATTGGACTCATATCTTTCACCATGCACTAAATTCTAAAAGGACCAAAGATCTATCTAAATGTTAAGACAAAAGCATTAAATTCATGGTAAGATAGAATAGGTAGTGCTCTTGAAGACATTGGTGTAGGCAAAGTCTTTAGGAATAGAACCTCAGTTGCATAGGAACAAAGAATCAACAACTGAGATCTCATATTATTAAACACAGCAAGAGAAATAACAAATAGAGTCAAGAGATAACACGAAATATGGTAAAAAAAATATTTGCCAGTTGTTACTGAGACAAAGGATTACTATTGAGAACATACAAAGAACCAAAAAAAAAAAAAAAAAAAATCAGACCACCCAAATTTAAAGACCCGATCTAAAATTGCACATCAAAAATGAATAAACACTTCTCCAATAAAGAACAAATGGGAAATAAGTATATGGAAAAATGTTTGACATAATTCGTCATTCAAGAAATGCAAATTAAAACAACACTGAGGTTCCATCTCATCCCAAAAAGAATGGCTTTTATCAAGAAATCAACCAATAACGAATGCTAGTGGGGCTATGGGTAGAAAGGAACACTTCACCCTTTGGTGGGACAGTAGACTGCTAAAGAAATCACTGTGGATATTCTTTAAAAAAGCTCGTATTGGAGATTCCACTGGACCCAGCTGTGTCCCTTCTGATATCTTCCCAGAAGAATTCAAAACATCAGACTACAGTGATATATGTGCACCCATGTTTATAGCAGTACAATTTGAATGGCTAAATCTTGGAACCATCCAAATGCCTATCAACTTAGGAATGAATAAAGAAGATGTGGTCTTTTTATGCAGTGGAATGTTACTCAGCCATAAAGGATACACTGGAAACTTTTATAGGTAAATAGAGGCAACTGGAAATCACACTCATAAGTGAAATAAACCAGACAGACACGTGTATAAACATTGTATTGTCTTAGTGGGAGAATCTGAAAAAGGAAGTAAAATTCAAAATATGCAATATTGTAAGATGGGAAAGAACTTCAAAAGGAAACAGCAACTGGGGTGGCAGAGAAAAGAAAAAGGGAAAAGGAATATATATTTCCGAGCCAACAAGGCTAAAGAACAATAATAGAAATTTACTATTGGCTAGACAGGGTACAAAGCATTTAACAATGATACTTTCACAATACTATTTACTTAATACAGCTATGAGGCATATGCTGGCAGCAAACATACCAGATAACTGTCTTGAGAGTCTGGAACCATCTTTAACACAGATGTGTGCTTTGTAAACAATAATTGCTGGAAAAAATAGATATTAGCATGTATGAATTTTTTTTTGCATGTAATAGTGTATGTATGTGAAAGAAAGAGAGGTAGGAGAAAGTGAGAGAGTGGGGAAAGGAGAGATGGAACAGGAAGGGAGAGGAACAGGAAGGGAGAAGAAGAGGGAAGCAAGCAAGAAAGAGGAAAGGAGGACAGGAAGGAGAAAGTAAGAAAGGAGGACAATTAGAAGGGAATCAGGAGAAAGGCAAGTGAGGATAAAGTAAAACATATCTTTTCGAGAGATAAGAAACAAAAATCAGTTTGTCTTGAAGCAGGTATCAGGTCTGCAATACAAAATTACACTAAGACTATTTGTAATAATTACACTAAGATTATATTTGCTGATTATATAGGTAGAAAATGACAGAAAAAAGCACCTAGCCACACAAAGAAGTTTTTTAGACAGATAAGGAGGCCAAAAAGAAAAATAGCAATGATGCAAGAATCCAGTCAGTTCTTTTCTGTGTAAGAGCAGTTGGTTTCACATCCTAGTGACAAGGGATTTAATGAGTCTGGAAGAAAACTGTAGAAGACTAGGCTCCAGCTAGGCAGCAAGACATGTGGGGTACAGTTTTAGAGTATAACAAAAGAGGAGGCTCCCTTGGGACTTGGTCCCCAAAGAGACTCATTTCTCCAGTACATGGAAAAGTTCAGTACTTGGATTTGGAGTTACAAACAAGTGGTGGCAATGGTGAAATTGGAAACAGGATAAAATACAAGCTTGACTAATGTATTAGAATGTTGATTCAATCTAAGAAGCTTTGCATCCATAAATTCCTGGTGATTCCAGGGAAAGTGGTAATAAAGAATAGGCTTAATACCCTTTCGGCTTCTGGCAAAAGAAGTAAACTTACCACTTTTTGGGACTCCTGGAAGGCGTCTGTTTATGACATTATTTTTCCTTTCTCTTTCTCACAATTCACTTCAAACATATCACTTTTAGTCTTCTTTCTTGCATATTTGCCAAGATGTTCCCTCTAAGTCTTTTTTAAAATTTGCTTTTTGATACATCCAACATTTAACCTTTAAAATATTTCTCCTTTAGCTCCTTTAAAAAATGCCACCAGATTTTTTTTAAAAACATATATTAAATATTATTACTCAGTAAAATTTAACTCAATCACAATTTATTAGCTGTTCTGCATGTTGATAAGTGTGTGACTGAAGCATCAGGAAAGTGGTCTTGCTTCTTCAGACCTCACCACGCCACAGTTTGGTGAAGACAGACTTGTGTTACACCATGACCAGATGCTGTTCAGTGCTACACATGCTCAGCAGAGTGTCACTTCTAGATTTGTGAGAGATAATAAAGCATACACTAAGGCAGCATGAGATACAAGTGGAGCTAAGGTATAGGGAGAGCAGCAGAGGTCCTTTAGAGTAAGGAACTACCTTCTAGATGTCTCGTTTCAGAAATGGATGGAAGGACAGGACTATGATGTGCAGTAAGGAAAGGCAGTGGCTAAAGATGAAAAATGAAGTGAAACCAGTTCTTTGAGGCTTGGTATAAATGCCAGAGGGCTGTTCAAGCACTGAAACAAGTGTGATCAATTCTTTGTTTTAAAGATGCAATTCTATTAGCTATATGGAAGAAAGATTTGCAGACAGGCTAAACAGAGGAAGGAGAGAAATGTAAAGTGAGTTGAGTAAGATGGAGGTGGTGGGGCAGATATATTTATCAGATAGAAATAATAAGAATTAGTAGTTAGGGGCTGGAGATATAGCTCAGTGGCCTAAGTGCCTGCCTGGCATGTGCAAAGTCCTGAGTGTGATCCCTGGTACTAGAAAAAAAATATTTAGTAGTTGGATAGTGGAAGAGTGAGGATGAGTCTTTGGCACAGAAGGAGGAAAAACTATGTTGGGGAAGTTGAGGAGTTCACATTTGGATGTGTACTACAGGAGTTCTAGTACATGTGAGTGGAGGAAGACCAGAAGTCAGCCTGTCCTCCAGTAAGTGAGATCAAACTAAATCAAAGTGAGATCAACAGGGAGCTTATAAAGAATGAGGATTCTCTGGCACACTCACATTTGAAAAACAAGTCGAAGAAGACAGGTCAGCTAAAGAACAGAGTGCTTTTCCAGGAACATAGGAAAAACACTTAGAGTAAAAAGGCCTCTATGGGCTAACTTGATAGAACTGGTTATTTTGGCAAATGAACAGAATTTTCGCTCAAATGAACGGAAAGTATAAATTCAGAGCTTCTGTTTATGGTTGGTACTTAGAGTAATATTGGTGAATGAATGCTTATCCTAAAACCAAGTGTCAAAATACCCTTTACCAGATTTGGAGAGAGAGTGGGAGCTTGAATGCAAGGAAACAGCCCAATCTGGAATGCAGCGGAGCAAGTAGAAAAACGCTTAAGATGAAGGCACTTTTCTTAAGAGTTCATTTGGAAAATATATTATTTATTTCACTTTTATACTATTACCTTAAATCTCTTTTACCCTAAAAATTAGATTAGGGAAAACTCTGGTATTCAAAAGACAGAAATATTTGAGTGCATAGTAGCTGGCACAAAAAGCTTCTCTATTTTAAAACAATAGTTGTGCATCACTTTGCTCAACAGATGTCACATGATAAATAGCTGACTCTAACTGAGGAAAACTTAGACAATTTCTACTGTTATCCATATCAACAATTTTGCAATGAAAAATCATATCCAAATCTATTTTTTTAACCTTCTAATATACAATTAGCATGTTTAGGATAAATCTTATAAATGGAATT
>PVKN010044038.1:0-10162 GCA_004027915.1 Capromys pilorides
TCCTTCCTTCCTCTCTCCCTTCCTTCTTCCTTTCCTTTTTCTCCCCCTTTCCCTCTCACTCTCCTTTCCTTTCTTCCCTCCTTTGTTTCTATGATTACATCTTCAGAATTTTGCTGAGCAGGAGACCTCTGTGTAATCTGCATTTCTAGTTCTTCCAAATCTTCCTGGGAAATTACAAGAGTTTTTCCAGGATCAAAGTTATGGGCCTCTCCGAACACTTTTGACTTCCTCCTCATGCAGGTCTTCCATTTACATTTTATCACTCCCTCATCCACTTACTCTTATTCAAGCAGGATGCGTTGTTGTACTTAGGGCACAACTTGCATTGTGCTGCACCTGGGGGCTTAGATTTGCTCTCTTCTAGTGTGGGTCACAGTGTAGTGGGGCAGACAGAAACCTAACAGAATAAACATGATTCAACATGGTGAATGCTGCGGTACAGCTGTATAGCAGGTTCTCAGGCCTGAGATGAGAGCTGTTGGGTGTTAGGCCCCTTTTCCTGGGGTGACTGTGAGGGGGAAGCCGTTGTCACCTGCTGTCACTTGGGGCAAGAGGAATGAGGAAGTCTCTGGCCTGTGAGAATAGCATTTGACCAGCAGGAACAGCAGTGTCACAGCTGGCTGATCTGTCCATGGGCAGCTGGCTAGATGGCAGCATCAAGATGAACCCATGGAACCCAGGGTGGCACATCAGTGGGGAGAGATAGTGCTGGCACTGGGGAGAAAGGGGCCAAGTGGCGCTAGAAACAACCAAAGATAGGGGGCTTACATGTTAGCTCAGTGGTTTAAGCGCCTGCACGTGCAATCCCCGTCAGGCACAGGGGATGGTGGTTTGATCACCACACCCACCTTTAAGGTAGCCTGAGCCAGCCAAAAATAAGCAAACAAAAAAACAAACAAACAAACAAACAAACATGCAAAGATAAAGTGGAACACATAAAGAGCATTCATGGTGAAGTCAAACCTTTCCGAGTTTGAAGCCTGCTTCCCCAGATAACATTATTGCTTGGAGAGAGAACAATTTGTAAAATAGCAGAAGTGCAATAAAATAAAGATATCTCAGAATCAGAGACAGGGAGTCTGTAGAAGTTAGAGTAACATGGTTTGAAAATTAAAATACATCTGAAGACTGCATGCCTTAATGTTGTTGGTATTTATTCTACAAGCTCCACAAATAGCTTACGGGCAGCAGGAGCAATCCACCTTGGCTGGGGAGGTGAAAGGAGGTGAGCGAGCTGTGACCACTATTCATGGGCATGGGGTGATGAGGTTTATGACAGTGAAGCTTGGCAGTGCTTGGCCAAGCTTTGGAAGCTGCAGCGTGTAAGCTGCGTAGTGCTTTTCCATAGCATCCGATTCTGGCATTAGAGATGCTCTGTCCTCTGAAACATCATTTTCAAGAATGGAACAAATTTTTCAAATCACATAAATCCATTAAAGCTTTTGAAAAAATGTTGATAAGGGCCAGGGCTATAACTCAATGGCATAGGTGACTGCCTGGCAAAGGCAAGGTCCTGAGTTCAAACCCTAGTACCCTCCAAAAAATGTTGATGACAGTGATGTGTCTGGCCGTCCTGCTACAAGGAAGTCGATAGGTGCAGCTGAAGTAAGGTCAGCAAAAGCAGCCATGGGAGGAGATTTCAAGGGCCTGTGGAAATGCTGTAAGGGTAGGTGCCTGCTTGCACAGACCTGTGTCTCATCCGTATTTGTGCTCTGTCCCTCACCTCACTTCCCTGTTGTCTTCTGAGACAGAACTAGCAAACACCTGTCTTTGTTGTCACCACCAATACCCATATTACAAATCCTCAAGACTTCACCCAAGCTGAGGGTGTTCTCTGTTTTTTCTTTTTAATAGTTAAGAGACTTTATTCTAGTAACTATAATTACAGTACTTGTCGAAATGAAAACTGAAAACAAGTATACAAGATGGTTGATTACTAATCGTGTGTTGAAAGCAGTAAGAGGTTCCAGAACACCAAATAAACCAGTTCTGAAGTTTCCCAAGGTACATTTAACAGCTCCAGCTTCTTCAGTGTTTATCAAAATATGAAAGAAAAAGTAGAGGCCGTCTTTTCTGATGGCAAATTAGACCCTTGCAGGCTGAGGGAGGAAGCTACGTCACATGTGGAGGTGGAGGTGTCCTGGGGCTGAGGTCTGGAGCATGACATGCTTCTGCTGGTGAGACCCAGACTCTACCAACACAAGTCCAAGGAGGCGCTGGGAATAGGCTGCCCCTCCAGCTGCACGCTGACTGAGGGGGAGCATGGGCTCTGTACCCCTCATAACCCTCCCCGCTACCCCGAGGTGACCACGTGAGCATGAAGACAAGCACAATGCTGTGAAACACAGGTGACCCAAAGACAGGCAGGCCACAGGGTCTTGACTGTGACCATGCAGTGGGTGGCATTTGTTTGTCACATCTCTGGAATTCCCAGAGGAACAGCTGCTCTGATGATGGTGTCCAGGCCACACTGCGCTAGGAACAGTCTCCCTTCTGTGTGTCCAGGTGTTCTCCTCACCTCGTAATTCTTAACTATTTTTAAAACTGCACTGAGTTTGGATTATACACCAGCCACTGAATAGATCCTGACACCAATCTACAGCTCAGTGGCTCCTGGAGGCCAGGGGCCCGTGCACCCAAATCCCTTCTCAGTACTGACGGTGGGTTGATTAAATCTTTATAATAAAAACTCTGAGCAATATTGCACAGGAGTACCAGAAACTGCCTCATGGAAACAGAAACTGTTCATGTTACATAAAAACCTTGCTGCAGGCTGCGTCTGCACATGTACAGCATGACGCGTGCACACCGTGACCAACCCACGGAGACAGCTTCTGGCACGCAGGACCACAGAGTCGCAATGTTTGCCACATGAGAGGAAAGCGGAGGGTGGAGAAGGAGGAAGTGAGGGGAAGGGGGGGTTCTGGTTCACTTCTGGTTCCGGAGCTGATTGGAGAACCAGTCCATCCTTCATAGAGCCCGGCCCCACTGGTGGCACAGGTGGCCTGAATGTACCAGTTCCTGTGGCGTAGAGAGCGCAGCCCCAGCTTGTCTGTGATTTCAGCTGCATTCATGGCCTTGGGGAGCTCCTGCTTGTTGGCAAGTACGAGGAGGATGGCATCCCTGAGCTCGTCCTCAGCCAGCAGCCTCATGAGCTCCTCACGGGCCTCGTTCACATGCTCTCTGTCGTTGCTGTCCACCACAAAGATCCAGCCTGGGGCATTCTGAAAGTAGTGGCACCACAGTGGTCAAATGTTGTCCTGACCACCCACGTCCCACACGGTGAAGCTGATGTTCTTGTGTTCAACAGTCTCCACATTGAAACCTACGGTAGGAATGGTGGTCACAATTTCGCCAAGCTTCAGTTTATCAAGAATCGTCGTCTTTCCAGCAGCATCCAAGCCCACCATGAGAATGAGCGTTTCTTTTTTGCCAAAAAGGCCCTTCAAGAGGTTTGCAAAGATATTCCCCATACTTGTGGATGCATGGGACCGACACTGGCCGGAGACCTCAGTGGCAGCTGCTCCAGGCCAGGCCCCTCTGGGTTTTTTTAAGTAAACGCCATTGTCCCCTCATCTCCCAAAGATGAGTGGCTGCTGAGGACAGAGCCACGTTTCACCCTCTGTGCTGGATGGGAAACCACAAACTGCCTCCCTTGGGCCCATTTGAAGTGTGAGTTCCCAAGAAATTTTGTCACTCTGATTCCTTGCTGTGCCACCAGTGCCTAGGACTGGGAGCACCACGGATGCTCAGCAGAAGGACATTGAGTGAATAAGTGGGACAAGGGCGCAAGCCTTCGTGTCAGTTTGATGAGGTTAGGGAAGAGGATTGTTTGGGTCTTTTTCCCATTGGCCAGGGCTCCACTTTTGTCGCTTCTAGCTTTCCAAGGTCTATTAGGCATCTCAGTTAGACACCTTACAGGGTGACCCTGATCTGTTTTCTTTCTTCTGGGACTGGATTCAGAGCAGTGGAGGGAGGTGCTCTGTGCCCCTGAGCTGAGTTCTATGGCTCCTCTCAGATGGTGACTTCCTGTCCTCCAGTCCCGGCCAGCCTGTGTGTGGCACATGGTCTCCAGAGTTGCATGAAGCTGCAAGGCCTGGGCACTGTTCCCCACATCCAGTGAGGGAGCCTTGCATCTCAGGTGAGTGTGAATGTTCCTTGGGGCTGAGTTGCTCACTAGCTGCCAAGGAAACCCACCCAGCTGGTTTTTGTCTCTTTGTGATTCAAACTGAACAGTAACCTAAGGTGCAAAGCTGAAGTTCCTGCTGCAACTTGTACTGGGGTGTCTTAGACCTGCCTAGTGCCTGTTTGGAATTAAGCACCTCTGGGGCTCCTTGTGATCCCTCCAGTTTTAAGAATTACTGCTTAAGCTTTGATGAAATTCTTTTCAAGTTCGTTCTTTGCATAAAATTATCCATAGTTGTTTCCTTTCTGCCTACTTTACATGGTTCATAACATTAATTTCTCTTAATATTTGCAGTTTCTAGTTGAAGTTCTGTGACATTTCAAAGGCTTTCAGGCAGGCAAAGTGAACTATCACTCTTGGTTCATGCTGAAGCATTATTCAGTCTCACCAAGATTTCACAATTGAGGCCAAAACATGCTACTGTACTGAGCTTGCAACCTCCCATGTGTTGGTAATCAGGAGAGCAGAGAGATTGAAAATGAATGGTTTTTTGATTATGTCCACTTACACTGCAACAGTTCTTTTTTTTCAGAAAAATGCTTATTTTGCACAACTCCCATCACCCTGTTGACTGCTTCCGTCCTGCCAAATTTCTGTTTCTTAATTAATACCCTCTAAAGAGCTTATTGAAATCGTTCCAATGTGACTACGAAAATTTGGGCTCTATCAGAGTCTTGTCAGTTTTCATGAATAGTCAAACCAACAGCACACGCCCTTTTTTCTGTCACATTCTAACATAAAGCTCCTTGTGGTCCTTTTGTGAGTGGAGGGGAAGTGATGTGCTTTTTTTTTCCCCTGGTGCGTGACTCAGAATCTTCCCCCAGAGCTGGGGGCAAGTGAGATTTTCAGTGGTAACAGCAGCAGAAGCTTTATTTTGGATGGGATCAGGTGCGTGTGTTACTGCCTCTTAGCTGGAGTTCTATGAGGTGCTGACAGCAGACAGGAAGAGGCTTCTGGGAGAGCTTGGAACCCTGGGTGGGGACTCTGAGCCCAGCCTTCAATGACCAGAGTGAAGAATGCACCAAGGTGAGACTTTGCTTTGGCCCTTGGGGTTCCTGCTTTCCTGAAATCTCTGCATCATCAAGATCTCACTTAGCACCAGCCCGCAGAGCTGTGGCCTCAGCCAGAGCCCCCGCACTGCCGCCCACTGTCACCATCACAGGGGTCTGAGCTGGACAGCCTGCACCTGTGGGACCTGCGGCACCTGTGGTGGCTCAGGCAGCAGCCTTCTTGGGAGCCTGATCTGAGGCCAGAGCAGCCCCCAGAGCTGGAAGGAGGAGGCAGCAGGCACACACTGTGCTGGGCTCTTCTGGGGGCACTTGGGGGAGGGGAACTTGGGCGGGGGCTGGCACTGCTGTTGGCTCTGCTGACAGGACATCTCCGTGGGCTCAGTGACCCTGGTGGGAGCAGAGAGAAAGCTCAGTGAAGAAGTTTTAGGCCAATGATGTCTCTGGGAAGAATGTTACAAGGCCTTAACCTCTGACACCAGCTGCTTCTTGGGCTAGACAGGAAAAAAGGAAATGGAAATGCTGAAGAGGCTGTGGGGGCTGTGGGGCGGGAACCCTTCTACACGGGAATGTAGCCTGGAACAGCCACTATGGAAATCAATTTGGAGACTCCTCAAAAAACTAGGACTGGAAATCTCATTCAATCTAGCTATTCTCCTTCTGGGTATTTTCCCAAAAGAACTGAAAACTTCATACCACAATGATATATGTGTGTTCATGTTTATAGCAGCACTATTCGTCATAACCAAATCTTGGAAACAACCAAAATGCCCATCACTTGAGGAATGAATGAAAAAGATGTGGTATTTTTAGATCATGGAGTACTACTCAGCTATAAAGAAAGAAAAATTCAAAGCCATCATAAGTAAGTGGATGCAAATAGAGGCTCTTCTCCTAAGTGAAATAAATAAATCCCACTATGAGATTCTGTTATGGCAGCCTGAATGGGTTAAGAAACTTTAGCTTTCTGTTGTTCATATCCTGTCTTCTGGATTTCCTCTCACTCAGGCCATTCATTTCTAGATGTCTTGAGAAAAGATTTGTGAAACAGAAGCCATGGGCCAGGCACCACAACGGCACTGGGAACACGGCAGGGAGCCAAGAGGGCCTCAGTCCTACATGGAAGACAAACATCAAGAGAGGCGGGATAGCTCTTTCCAGGGCTTTGTGCTTTCAGTTCTGTCTCTTATCTAACCAGGTCTGAGCTTCGGGCTCTTGCAGAAGTGAACATTTATTTTCAAATTTTGGAATATTTCCAGAAACAAGAATAAGACCCATTTTTGACCAAATGGGTTCAAGTTCGAGTCATCTGTGGGCATCATTTGCAAAGTAACTCCAATAACATTTAGAGTGGCCCAAATGAAAGCTTCCAAAATGAGTCTTCTCTGTCCTTCATGAAATGTAGGTCATCATCAGTCGGGCTTCTGTCTGCTTCACTCCTCTCTGGCTGTCTCAGCGCTGTGGTTTCAGGTTCTTAATCCTGGAGGAGAGGCTCTTCTCTAACAGTGTGCTGAGTACCAGGAAACCTATAGGGCCAGCCCAGCAGAAAACTCATCTCAGTGAAAATTAATATTCCAGGATCCAGAGGGTACAGAAGAAACACAGAGAACTGTGAGAGGCCTGAGCCAAGGGGAGTCAGACGACCTGACTTATTAATGGTAACTGGTGCTAGGGATACAAGTGTGAAGCCTTTCTGGTTTACTTCCTTGGGTATATTTTGATTCAGTCCAGTAATTGATAAGCCAGTGATGAGTCTTCCTTCCCAGTCATCAGAGTTACTTGCAATTCAAGGTGCTCTTCTCACTGAAACAATGTGTATGAGTGACACCTAGCTGAGTCATCATTAGGCAAGATGGGAGGAGGAGGATGGACAACGGCACCTTTTTGTTTTGTGAATATAATCATATCCCGTAAAATTCCCTCTGTAAAGTGCACGTTTTTGGTTTTTGATATTCTAAACTTGTGCAACCACAACCACATACTCAATCCAGAACATTTTTATCACTCCCAGAGGGAACCTTGTGCCCATTAGGGCCACGCTTCATTCCACGTGTTTCCTCCTGTAACCACCAATCCCCTTTGCATCTGCATGAATTTTTCTATTTTGGAGACTTAATACACACTGCACCATTTTTCTTGACTTCTTTCATTTAGCATATTTTTCAAGGTTTATGTATGCTGATAAATACTTCATTCCTTTTTTTGTAAGTAAATGATGCACATTTGGATTATGTCCAATTTTTGGTTATTAAAAATAAGGTAGCTGTGTATTTAGTCTTGTTTTCGTCCTTCTGCATTAGGTTTAGTTTGCTTCTTTTTTCCCCTAGTACCGTAAGGCGTAAGGTTAATTGATTGATCTGAACTTTTTCTCTTAGTTTAAATAGGTGATTTAAGCTGTACATGTCTCTCTAAGCACTCCTTTGGGTGTATCTTGTAAGTTCTGCTTGTTGTGTGTTTATTTTTATTTTTCTTAAAATGTTTTTAAATTTTTCTTGTGACTTCTTCTTTGACCCACTGGTTGCTTAACACTGTTTTTTTTTTTTTTTTTTTTTTTGCATTTTAGGGAAGATCTACAGGGTGTTCAGGGTCTCACTACTAGATCAGACTCAGTGATTTGCCTATTTACAGCCTCCCAAGAGTTGGGATTGTAGGTGTGTGCCACCATGCCCAGTCTCAATTGCCATCTCAGCACATCCCAGGGGAGGGGTTGACATGGCAGGCCAGGGGATTGAACCCCCGGCTGCTGTGCCTGCTTATAGGGATTTAATCCACTCAGTAATTTAACTGGCCCTAACACTGTGTTGTTTAATTTGCTAATATTTTTGAATTTTCTAGTTTCCTTTTCATACTGGTTTCAATTTTTTTATTTTAAAAATTTTAATTAATTAATTAATTTATCACAGGGTCTTGCTATACAGCTCAGACTCATAGTGATCCTCCTGTCATAGCTTTCCCAGTATTGGGATTACAGTGTGTCACCATGCTTGGTTTCAGTGACTGGCAAGGCAGGTCAGGCTTCCAGGGTTGGCACCACATGCAGTACCAGCGACCAAACCCAGGTCCTTGCACTTGCCAGGCAGGCACTTAGACCGCCGAGCTATCTCCCCAGTCCCTTGATTCCTAATTTAATTCTACTATGATTGATTCTACTTGATACTATTTTAGATGTTTAAAATTTAGTAATGCTTTCTCTTTAAGGCCTAATTAATCATCCATCTTAATGTTCCACATGCATTTGAGAAAAGTGTGCATACTGCCATTGTGGCTGGAGTGTTCAGAAAGATGTCTGCTAGGTCTCCTTGGTTTAGAGGTTGTCAAGCACTTCTGCTTCTTGGATGATTTGCCTAGTTATTGCATTAATCAAAGTGGACTATGGGGCCAGCCTGATAGCTCAGTGGACTAAAGCACCTGCTTAGGCAGAGTGCAGCGGCCAGAGTTGGATCCCCAGTATGCATGCTGGCCCTGTCCTTGGAATGCTCTGAGATTACAATTGAGACTGGGCACGGTGGCACACTCCTATAACCCCAGCATTTTGGAAGGCTGAAAACAGAAGAATCATTATGAGTCAGATCTCTAGAGTGAGGCCCTGTATACCGTGTCCTAAATATAGCAAAAAAATTATAAAGTGGAGTATGGGTAGCTTCAATAATTGTTGTCATTATTATGTTGACAGTGTCTTATCTATTTCTCAGTCTTATTTCATGTGACTTGAGACTTTATTGCCTATACATACTTACAAACACATAGTGACCAGTTTTTAATTGCTGATCTTTTTATCATTACAAAATGTTCTTGTCCCTAGCATTTATTTGTCTCTTGAAGTCTATCTCATCCAATATAAGCAGAGTGATTCCAGCTCTTGGAGGGTCACTGTTACATAGTGTATGTTGTTCTACCTCGTACTTGCAATCTCTGTACCTTTAATTGCACGTGTCTTTTGTAGAATGCCTGCTATTGGATCATATTACTTTATGTGAATTTCTGCCTTTAGACTGGAATACTTAACATATACACATTTAAAACAATTACTTTAAGGTAGACTTGGTGTAGCAAAGGACACCATTTTTTCATTTTTTATTTAATTTTTTAAATATTTATTTATTTATTTGTGCAGGATCTTGTTATACAGCTCAGACTCTTAGTGATCCTCCTGTCTCAGCCTCCCCAATGCTGTGATTATGGGCATGTACCACCATGCCCCATTTTGGTGGCCAGCTCCGCACAGCAGTACCAAGCATCAAACCTGGTTTCTTGTACTTGCCAGGCAGGTGCTTAGACTGCCAAGCTACCTTGCCTGCCTTTCCTAGTTCTTCTACCACCTCAGAATCTCCAGTTTCAGTGAGCCTTTGTGGGAACCAGTATTTACCCTTTTCTGTATTTAACCTAGAACTGCCTTCCTTACCCAGTTCAGACCAGTGGCTGGGAGGGATGCCAAGCATGTATCAGAGGTGTGGAGCAGGGAGATGGAGCTGAAGATTCTGTTACTTCTCTTAGGCTCATGCAGGTACCAAGGGATGAACAGCAAGTGCGCTGGAAGGGTAGGAGAGAATGGTGTTAGGGGATCAGAGAGGGTGATGTTTCTGGAGAGAACTGAGAAACCCCACCACCACCACCACCACCACCACCACCACCACCACCACCACCACCACCACTAAAACATTCTCAACATTGGCTGCACATTAGAATCAATTGGGAAAACTGTAATAAATCACTGAAGTCTGAGCTCCATCTCCAAAAACTGATTGAGTTCAACCGAAGTCTAGACTTTTTGAACTTTCTCAGGGTGATTCTAATGCACAGCTAAGTTTGAGAAGATCACGTCATGTGAGGCAGAGAAGAAAGAATCAGAGATTAGAGAATGAGTTTACCTGGAATTATTCTCCTAGAGTCCACAGAAAACAGTATCTTCGGTAAGCGTACGTTTCTCTGCGTTGTGCGTAGCTAGCCTCATTTTCCCGACTTAACTCCT
>PVKN010044039.1:0-10062 GCA_004027915.1 Capromys pilorides
ATTTTTATCTTGGGTAGATAGAATCGTTTTAAGTCTAAAGAAGACAAAGCCAAAGAAACTATTAAACACATGGACCAAATAGTAACATCAGCAGGATAATTGCGAATACAGTCAAAATTATTTTCACCAAGTAAACAGTAATGACTTTAACAAAGATGATAAAGGTAGGGTCTAAGGATTTCGGCATTTTACATACCATCGATTTGATATCTAATATTTTGGATAGCTTTTGAGATATTAGCAGAAGGATCTGGAAGGTAATGTTTTGCAGGTGCATTAGCAGAGACCTCTTAAAATATGGGGTTTAATCCCTTTTTTAATCTTCCATTGCCACTGAGTATTGTCTCAAATAAACGGGCCTGTTATGTCTCACCAACTCTACTATTATTTGGGACACATGAATTGCCAGAAATAGGGAAAACACTAAGTACTTTCCAGTTTTCAAGTGGGGCTATTGGCTGGGTAACTACTGACACATCTGCATGCACATCTATTAAAAGTTTAAGAGGCTTTTTTTATATTGGCAGTCATGGGTTCTCTCAGGCTGAGAGGCAAAGATCCATGACCACTTTAATGTGAAACTTCCTCTGAGTCCATCAGGAATACTTTTTTTGTCTTTAGCAGCTTTGGACTTTTTTGTTTGAAATGTCCTTACTCTCTGTCTGGATCCAGGGAAGCATAACTATTTCCCTGTTTTCTGACTGGCCTTTGTTCTTGTAGGCTGTTAGTATCACCATTTTTATTTTCTGTCTATAATTCTATGCTGTATCCTTTCTACTATGAAATGCCTCAACTCAAATTTATTCCTGCAAACCCTTCTAACTTCTGTAGCTTGGGTCTGATATCTAGGGCCCACTGAGCGACGTACAACTTTTTGGTTTTAAGGCCTCCTGCAGGCAGCCTTGCCCAAGGTACATGAAGATAGTTTCCCTTGTAATGGGGCAGGAAACCTGGAGAAGACTCAGCTCACCTGGACTGTTCAAGATGGACAATTAAGATCTTATTATGTCTCTATAGACAAAATCTGGTTGATCCCAGTAGAAGAAACTTCTGAAGAGTATCTCTGACTACTGGTTCACAACTATGACCACTTTCAGCCTGAAGAAGCCAGAGCAGTCATCGTCCATGATTCCCTCACAGCAGTCCAGGTTACTTCTTCAGAGGGGGGAATGTTGTAGGTAGCTGAATTACATAGAAATATTATAGGCAATTAGATAGAGCCAGGCCCTCAAGGAAGACAAGATGACTTCACAACTATAAACAGACACTCCTCCGCTGTAGACCAAATCTCAAGACAAGAGTAAACAAATACAGTTACATACTTCCCTAGGGATGGGCATCAGGGATTGATATTCTAAGTAGGTATCAATCACCTTGAGAGAGCACAATTGAGTCACTAGCCCAAACCCCAACAGGAAGAGACTGGATTTAATCTATTTTACTTGAGCAATGGTGCTTGTAATCTCATTGGTTGACCATAGTTTTGTCCCACCTCATACCCACCTAAGTGAGTTCCCATGTCTTCTCCACAACCTTAGACCCACCTCACCACGTGATTTTCCTCTATAAAAGTCCCTGGAAGAGACAGCTTCCCGGGAACCACCCACTTGAGATCCCCCTCCTGTCCCTCTCTGGCACAGGAGCTTTCTTTCTCTCAATAAATATATTCTGCTCATTAAAAAAATAAATCAATAAAAAAATAAAATAGTAAAAAAAGAAAAGAAAGGAACAATACAAAATTCACTAAACAATAATTACAGGAATTCAACAATGTTTGTTATATTACTTATCATTGTCTTCAAATTAGTTGCTCGGGCTACCAGATACAAGCATGGAAAATATTATAACAAATTAAAAAGAGAGGGAAAAAAAAGGCATTAACTGTTCCCTTTCAATAGGCCAGCAGAAATCAGCAGTGCAAATATCTAAGATGCCCTGTGCATATACATATATCTTTCTTTTTCCCTGCTTTCTTTTTTGCTTTTCCGCTTCCCAGTTCTTTCAGTTTGTGTACTTCAGCCTTGGCCTGGGAATGGTGCGTAGGCGGGGCCAGCGCGTCCCCGCCCCCTGCGTTGCCTAGGAGACCATGTGTGTCCGCTTTGGTTGTTTCTAGACGCACCGCAGCTAACCCCAGGCGAGCTTTCTGACGGTGAGGGCGCGGCGGGTCTGGGGCAGGGCCTACATCTTCCTGACTCGGGGTCACCGGCGGCTCCCCAAGCTGCGTGAGGGCTGCAAAGGAGAGCAGGAGGAGCCAGCTGTGTCTTCTCCGCAAGGAGAAGTTGGGCGCCCCCTGAGCGTGCCCGGAAATCAGTCTTTTCCTTCTTCTTCCCGGCATCTCTGGGAGGGTGCACCGGGTGGGGACCTGAACTCGAGATTAGCTCCGGTTCCAATCCCATCTAATAATTTTGGGTTGACTTGTCCCAGAAGACTTTGGCAAGGGAAAGCACAAACAATAATCCTGCATGTTTTGTGTCCCCAAAGTCCCAGTCGGATTTGCGCCCTGCGCGACAGGGAGAGCAGCCTTCTGCTGTTCGCGACCAGCCTGAGGTTTGTTGTTCCTCGGCTTTTTCTGGGGACCTCCCTTCTGCGTTTGCTTTAGAATTAAAACTCCAGCACCACCGTCACACCGGGTCCCGCCCGCCCCAAGGTAGCCCCATTTCTCTCGGGCAGACGCTGGTTCCCAGCCAGGGTGGGAATTGAGACTGGACCGCCAACGGGTTTCCTGAACGACCGCTTCCCTGTAGGGGCTTCCTGCAGGCCAGCGCCAGCATGTCGTCGGTGGGGAAGGTAACCCAGGTTCCCAACGGCAAAGTCTACCACCAGATCTTCCAGGCTCAGGTAGGACCTGCCTGCCCACGACCCTTCTTCTCTACCTGGCGTTCGCCCTGTACGGAGAGCTTCCCTCTGCCCCTTCCAAACCTTCCTCCGTGTACAGGCGTCCCTTCCTGGCAATCTAACAAAATAAGGACCTTGAAAATTCTTTGACTTAAAAATAATTCTGATTATAAGTCAAGTTTTTACGGTGTACTAACAGGAAATTAGAAAACTTAAATTGAAATTCAACTTAAATTACAGTACTCACAAACGTGCTGAATTAACCTTTCAGCACCTTGGGTCTTTTTCTCATGCATTAAATCTGTTCTGACTATTATTTAAAACTGGATTTCATTCTGTACTAGTGTTTCGAAATCTGCTTTTTCTCCCAAGAGACCCACTGCCTTGTCAGTGGCTACCCACAGGCTGCATGGGTGCTAATGCCTGCTTCCTGCCCCTTGATTATAGTCTGTGTTGAAACCTCCTTGTCCTCTCTGACAGACCAAACTGAACTGTTAAGAATCCCATCACCATGCACACCTTCCTCTGAAGATTTTTACTGCCTCTTTAAATAGGAGTCTTACTCCTAATTTGAGCCCTAAATAATGCCTTTCTTAAAAGCATTATTAAAAGACTGAGATGAGCATCTTAATCCTTAATTAAATTTCTTAAAACATGCCTTCCGTACAGTAGCTGGATAAAGGTTAAGGGAGGAAGTGAGCCCTGGTGAGGGGTGGGGTTGGAGGTGTCCCTGAAAGGTGCCTTGTCGGTGGCTGCTCCCCAAGTGTTCTTGTAAGAGGCACAGTCAGCGTGAGGTCCTGGGGAGTCTGTAGCTCTGACTACCCACGTCACACTCTTCTGTGAATTCAGGTGCAGTTGGTGGAGTCCTTGGCAGCCGCTCGGATGTATGCTGTGGAGCATCCTGTGACCCCAAAGAGTGGCAGGACACCTGTGATGAAGAAGACAGAGATTCCCAGAGGGCGGACGATGACCCCTCGGCAGCAGAAGTGGATGCACAGCGTCCCCAAGGATTGGGTGACAGAAAACACTGTTCTGTTAAGGTTGGTCCTGCCTTCAGGCCCTGCCCTGCACATTGTGGGAACCCCAGAATCTTCATAAACCTAGGAAGCCAGTAGGAATGAGGTCTCAAGTATGACCCCTGAAAAGGGAGGTAGTCACACCTACTTAAAAAGATCATTGGCTTTTTTCTCTTTCCCCAAGTGATTACTGGGTAGGAGGCTCTGGGTAGGAGGATTCTGACTTCATGGCATTTGAGGCCTCTATAAAGATGAGAGTCAGAATGCAGAAAGCTAAGGTCAAGTGTAGCAGTAATAGATAAGCACCCCCCGCCCCCAAAGTGGGAAAGCATTGGCTTAAAGTCCAGAAAGTGGTCTGAGAAAGCGCCTTAGCTCAGACCAGAGGATGAGGAAGGGAAGGATAAGGCAAGACCCTGACGATGGGCCTGGCCACCCTAGAGGGCTCACAGTTAGTGGGCCTGGAGGAAGAGGGCAGGAAGGGAGCCGGGACACACTTTGCAGCCCTAGTCAGTGTTTGGGAATTTGTCCAAGTGAACCCCTGATTTGCATAGCTAAGGTCTCTCTGCAGAGTGTAAGAGTGGGGCCTCAAGAAGGGGCAGGGAGTCCAGAGAGGCCACTATGGTCATCCTTGCAGCCTGGGTACTGCAGGCAGCCTTGTGGTAAGTTGGGTGGCTAGAGAGGTTCTCTGGGAGTCCTTAGTCTCCGGCCTGAGCACTCGGTGTGCAGCAGCTGTGCCATCCTCTGAGATGAGAACGGCTGGCACTGGGGCAGGGAGATCAGGCAACATCTGAATTCAGAAGTAAACTAGAGATTCCTAAGTATTCCATTCCTATTCACCTCAGAGAAAAAAGGAAAACAGAAGAAAAGAGGCTAGTGCCTCTCTCCCAACTTTTTGGAAAACGGTGAGAACCGTATTTTCCTTAGTCTCCCGACACTCAATCTCTGTACAGACTACAGACCCTTGGCTGGCCAGGAGCTAGGAAATGAGAAGTTAGGTCTCCTCTGCTTGCCGGTGTTGTCCTTCTCACTCTCTGTGGGGCAAGGACAGATCCAATACTGGGTTCAGCTCTCTGCCCTGACTTTCAGTTTTCCCAGGGGAATCTCCTCTAAGGCCTCTGACCTTCAGTGCCTTTACTCAGAGATGGGTACATCCCCTACCCCAGTGCAGCCAAGCAGAGGCAAGCCTTTCCCAGCTTTTGCCCACAACCCAATGCCCTAAATTGGGTATAGATGCATGAGCAGCTGGGGCCTGTCCGAGATCTGGCGTGTCTTCCAGAAGGGAGATGTGGCAGCCTGACTGAGTCCGGCTCCCACAAGTTCTCAAGCCTGCTCCAGCTAACCTATTCTCATCCGGGGCCTCTTGGTATCTCCTCGTGTTTTCTGAGGGCCTCTTCTTCCCCAGGATTCATCCTAGGGTCATGTATCTTCCCTAAGGAGCTCTTGATGCCCGTGGTCCTTGTCATGGAAGGTTCTGGCCTTTGCTGTGCTAGTTTCCTGGGACAGACAGACAAGCCCAGCTCTGCTGTAGGCAGAATCAGAGCACAGTTCCCTATGGCCTGGGCAGAAACAGTGATATGTGTGTAACCTGCCAAAATGCCTAGAATCACTAACTTCACATCGAGAATCTCTCTGGGGTGGCCTGTCCCCTGTTCATGAAAAGTGTCTCCCTCCCTTCTCTGTCCACAGCCTCTCCTTCCTTTGCTTTCTTCCCAGCCAGCTCAGGCCCAGTGGTTGGGTCATCAACAGACCTTTCTCAGTCCCCATCCTTCTCCCTGCCCAGGAGAGCTCCCAGCCTCACACCTAAGCCAGAGCAGATGGACCAAGTCCAGATGCGGCAGTCCTCGCTCACCTGGACCTCTAGGCAGCCAGCCTGGAGGCTCAAAGCCGCTCTTCCAGCCTGCTATCCCCCTCCCCCGTCCTCTTTTCCTACCAGTCTGCACCTAGGAGACTCCTTATACCTAAGGGAGGTCACAGGCAGCCCTCCCTACCCACCTGGGCAACCCTAAAGGCCTTCCAGGAACTGGGAAAGAGTCAGGTGCAGTCTTAGGTGCTCAGCATCATCTCCAGTCCTCTCCCTCTCCCCCTACAGGGAGTCCTTCTCAAACATCAACTGCTCCCTGCCTCCTGACATTGCCCTGTCATCGTCTTCATCATCTCCCTAAGCCTCCCTTGCGGTCAGTTCACTGTGCCCAGAGCAGCACTCTCAGTTCCCAGGGGAAAAGGATAATAGGAGGATGGAGAAATAAAGAAATAAAGATAAGTGTCAGAATACGGATAGCTGAGGTCAAGTGTAGCCCTCTCTCTGGATGGGAGAAAAGGGACTGCTCAACCACCCCAGCATGTTTATTTATATAGTCAGCAGGTTGATGTCACATGACACCCCTCTGCCTCGCCTCCTGTTTGCGTGGCAGCTTTGGGGCCACTCAAATACTCACAGCTGGAGCAGCTTATTCACGTGGCTCACCATGGGCATTCTTTGTTCTTAAGACCAGTGGATGACTGGTCTCCAGCCTCAGCCATTCCCCACCCTAAGTGTTCTGGAAGAGCCTGAGTCTGACCCAGTGCTCCTCATCCCTTGGCTGTCCAAGGTCTCTTCCCCACCCCAGCCACTCCTGCAGAGGTCACCGTGGAACTTCTGTCAACTCTTGTCCTGGGTGGACTTTGGCTGCCATCTCCTCCTCCAAACCTCCAAGCCCCTGGCTTCCTCCCCTACGCACCTCACTGGCTGTTCCTCTTTTTCTTTCTCTGCTTCCTTTGTGAGTTGACACTCCAGCCATTAGGACCAGCACCCTGTAGTTATCCCCAGAGCTAGCGGAAGCCAGAGTAGGTTGAATGGCAGTGATCAGATGTTTGCCTTCCTCAAACCTCAAATTTAGCCAGTGAATGCCAGTTCCCTACTCACATACATAGGCAGGGCTCCTGGGAGACCAGCCAAAGGTAAGAGGTAGATCACTACTAGCATTAGCCAAGTCCCCAAATCCCAGGGACAGGTGGCTGAGAAGCCAGAGATGACAGTAGCACTCATTGTCCTGGAGGTTCCTAGGGGGCTCCAATGGGCCAGTGCACTAGGACTAACAAGGCCTGAAATACCCCTTTTCAGTCCAGTCTAAAGTCTTCCTGGTCTGTAGTTAGAACTCAAGGGAATGCCTGGAAAGTACTGGACACGTGGGACCCTTGAGGAATGCAGTGATCACAGAAAACTCAGGGATTTCTGTGGTTCTTGCTTTTACACGATGCTTTCATGGATTTTATTCCAAAAGCTAATGTCACATCCATCCTCTTGGTCCTCCCTGTTGAGACATTTGTCTTGAGACTCCAAGTTTCTTCTCTTAGACACAAGCTCCATAGGCTTTAGAGTCTTGGGTCTTGGAATCTGGGCTTTCCTTTGACAGTGGCTCCTCTATGTGCCCTTCTTGAAAAAATAGGTTACTGAAGGGACAAATAAGGACATTTCTGGGAGCTTTATTGGGCTTCTTACAACCCTGCTGATCCTCAGGCCCCCATGCAGACATGGTTCGGACCCATACCACACCTGGTTTACCTACCCAAGGACAGGGCCCAGCCTCTTGTTTCCAGCCTTCAGTGTCTTCTGGGAAAGGATGCCCAGGCAGTGTTTGTTGGGAAACTGGGCACTGTTGTGCAGATCTCTGGAGTCAGGCTGGGCCAGAGCTATGGCCACTGCCTGCTGTCCCCATGAAGGTTCCCCGGTATTCCAGAGCTGACCTCTAGGGTGTCAAGGGCCAGGGCTTACACTTCTCCTCTGCTTGTACCTCAGGGAAAAGAAAAAAGCCAAAAAGGAAAAGGCACAGAAGAGTGAGAACCAGATTGCTGCCCAAGAAGTGCGAGGTCTCATGGATGCTGTTGGTGAGCTTCGGTCCAGCCTGGAGCACAGGGCTGTGCTGAGTAGGAGAGAGCCCTGGCCAGATGTTTCCTGAGTTCCTTCAGTGAAGGCCCTGATGCTCAGACTGGGCTGTTCTGCTCAGCCCCTTAGAAGGTGTTCTTCCCTCGGCATCTCCCTCAAGGGTTCTCCCTGGACAGGGAGCAGGACAGGCCCTGGGCAGTGAGCTGTACAGTGGTATGTTCTAGGAAAAAAAGCTGGCAAATGATGTTGCTAGCTTTCCTTGATTTCACAGTGGCATTTCTCAGTCCATGCTTTCTTTCTTCCTATGACATTGTCTTAGTTTAACTTTATCTCAATATGAACTCTGTCTTTAGGATTTAAAAAGTTAAAAATATTTAATCCATGCATATTATAAAAAATTAAAGGAGAAAAATAAAGCAGAAAGTAAGACTACTCTTCCATAGTATCATCCCTTCTCTCAAGAGAGCCCCCCTAACCCCACCAACCCACATGACATGGTTTCCCTGATGGATGCAGGATGTGGTAGAATACAGGTGGGAATGCAGGCCGCTGGGCCAGGCACCCAAGGCCAAGTCCCTGTTCAGCCACAGACTTTGTTCTTTAACTCCAGTGCCTGAGTTTCCTCACTTGTAACTTGAGGCAAGTGATAGTCCTACATCCTGGCCTCATCCTGAGCAGTAACGGAGTAGAGCAGCACCTGCTGGGTGTGAGTACTCTGTAGGCATTGGTTAGTATTTCTACAAGGAGTTTCTGATTTATGATGGTTCATCTTAAAATACTGCAGCTTCACAGTGGTGCCAAAGTGTACCCACACCATATTCTGGTTTCTCTTTTTTTTAGTACAGTTTTCAATAATTTGCATGATAACAAACACTTTCGCCCAAAATAGGCTTTATGTTAGATGATTTTGCATTGCCGTAGGCTAAGGTAAGCATTTCAACTTATAATATTCCTGATTTGCAGTAGGCTTACCAAGGCCTAATGCTGTTATAATTTCAAAAACACCTGAATATATAATTTATAATTTCAAAAACACCTGAATATATATTTGTAGCTTTAAAATTTTTTTAAAAGACATAAATTTTATAATTTCACAGATGGCATTTGGAAACTCCCAGTATTTCTGCATTGTTTATTATTTCTGGAATCCTGAGAATCAAACCCAGGGCCTAGTGCATGCTAGGCAAGCATGGTACCACTGAGTTAGGTATAGCCCTAAGCTCTTCGGTATTTAACAGTGTGCTGGAGACCTTCTTCCCTGTAGCACTTAGGCATCACCTATCCTTTCTTCCTCGAGCTTGCGCTCTGCTGGCCTGGCTGTGCAGTCAACCTGAGTTCACACCTGGCGTGTAGCTGCTCCCTGCCTCCAGCCTGAACTCTGCCTATCTTGGGAGCACTGCCCTCTTCTCAAAGCCTCACCACCTGTTGTTGCTCCACAGTGCCAGAGAGGACGAGCACCATCATCCTTGAAAGGCAAGCAAACCTGAAGAAGAGGAACTATGAACGTGCTCTGGCGAGCTTTCATGAGGAGATCGCTCAGATTGGGATGGTGAGGCTCAGCCCCCTCTGCCCTCTTGCTGTGGCATTCTTGAGGTGGCTTTGTCATTGCACTCAGCTTTCCTTCTGCTGCTACTCAGCAGAGAGATTCTCAGGGCTCACCAAGACGGAGTAGATGCAGGTGGATTCATAGTGGCCAGGTTTAGTCCCTGGTTACTATGGTTATCTGAGCATAGTCCCCCTTAGCTCTTACAAAGCCTGCTAAGTCAGAATCTGTTACCACATTTTGCCATGAGGCCCAGAAGGCCATACCTGACTAGGGAGGTAAGGGGCTAAGTTGGAACTGGACCCCAGTTTTGGTGGCCTTTGGCCTCCTGCTCAGTCTTGCTAATTCAGGGCTGACTGAAGAGCCCCTAATAAACTGTCTAAACAAGGCTGAGGCCAGCCTTTCCCTTTCCCTTTCCAAGTCTTTTTTTTTTTAACATTCAAAAACCTCTATTTACAGTTGAAAACTTAAATGTACACTCTTAGGTCTGAGTCGACTATTGCTACAGCAGGCAGAAATGCAAACACAGAGGCCAGTCCAACTTAGCTGACTCAGGAAAGCCCAGGACCACAAGGGAAGCCCAAATTCACTATTCAGTCTTGTTCTACACTACATCCCCCACACTATGGGTTACCTCAGGCAGTTTAGGCTAATCGTTGTAGCCTGTAGGAACACTCTCAATCTTTCTCATCACTACAAGCCCATTAGTGATTTTTCCAAATACGAGGTGCTTCCCATCAAGTCAGTCGCACTTCAAACAGGTGATGAAGAACTGACAGCCATGTGTACTGTGCCCACTGTTGGCC
>PVKN010044041.1:0-10170 GCA_004027915.1 Capromys pilorides
TTTCTGCTATTTTTACTCTTTAAAATAAAAATTTAAATTAAAAAAAGATACCTCTTTCCTGGAGCCCTGGGAATACTTGAACTTGATGTTACCCAACTGACAACTACTCTTTTCAAGATGCTCATAGAAACATATGTCTTTAAAAAAAGAAAAGCCGTCTAGTAATTGACTCATTCAGTGGCTATTCACGGAAAACCTATAGTGTGTGTGATACTGCACTGTGCTCTTGATACAAATCAAAAAGAAAGTGAGACAAAAACCGCAACCTTATAGAAAGGGAAGAAAAAAATATATGGGGATGGGAAAGCAATTTGTATGTCATGTTGCATGTCAGATACGATGAGAACAGATAAAAGCAAGGTAAGATTTATTATGCAGAGGGTGACTGGGAAATTGAACGGAGGTCAGAACAGGCCTCTTTTAGAAGATGTTAATTAAGCAAGGACCAGAGAAAAGTGCAAGAATTAGTCATCCCGGTATTCTGAAAGAACATTCTGGGCAGAGAACACAATGAGTACAAAGCAACAATGTCAAGGAACCTGGCTACTTATAGTAGCAGGTGCTGAGTGAGCCAGGGAGGGTGCAGCAAGAGACAAGCGCAAGGTGTAAGGGACGAGATCGTGTCAAATCGTGGATGGACTGGGCTTCATTCTGCGTGTGCTAGCAAAACAGGAAGCACTTGTGGAAAACTGTGCTGGCAGCCTGGAGCCAAGTTAGGAGGCTCTGCTGACAATAAAACGTTAGCATTTCGCTGTAATGGTCTGAAAGAAAACAACCACTGAGCGACAAAGAACATGGCAACAAAGCAATTACCCAAATGAGCCAGACTTGTTTGCAAAAAGGCATTTGTGCATTAGTATAACTGATATGTATGTGTTCCTAATATACTGGCAATGAGTTATATTACAAACACACATAATATGTTATATATGAATATATTATATATATGTTTGGAGGAAAAACTCTGGCGAATTGGTACATATGTATCTTGATAATTTTGACTCCACCCTTTCCCTCCCTACACTCCTCTCTCCTTTATTTTCCTTTTTATTTATATTTTGAGTTTCTCATGGTAGGGAGGCCATGTGACATTTCACTTTCTGAGCGTGATTTATTTCTCTGAGTATTATGTTGTCGAGCAGATGCAATATTCTTTAGAATGCCCCTCTCTGCTTCACTGTGTTTACCTCTGAAGCTCCATCTAAGGTGATCTTGGTCCTCCAAAGCCTTGCCTAATGGCCACACGATAATTTTTCTTTCATCTTCTCTGTACCTACAATTCCTTCCACAGAGCTATGTCAGGTTGCACTGGGCCTCCTTGTGCCCACGCACACTGTTCCTCCTTGGCAGGAAGCTCATCTAAGTGTGGGTTACTCACTGACTGCTATGAGTGTTGGGCACGAGTGCTAGACTCACGCATGCGCACAAGGTCTTTCCATGGAGATTAGGCAGGACAGAGGGCCTAGCACAGACGAGGAAAGCATGACTTTACTGAGTAAGGAAATAAATGTATTTTAACATCTGTAACTGACAACAGATATATAGTGCCTGCATCTCTAGATATAGGAGGCTTTAGACATGGTGAATCTTTAGGGTTAGATCTGTTTTGTGGTAGATACTCTTTATTCTGAGTGACAATGCTTTCTGTCAATAAGCTGTTCAACCTTCAGGACTAGGGAAGACAACTATTTTACAGAGATTAGAAAATGGACTATTTGGAAGAAAAACATAGATATTGTCAGGCATTGGATACGTGACAAATCTGAGACAAACAGACAACTCTGTCAGGAGTGAGCAGGAGAATTAAACTCGATTATATTCCAGTCAGCCAGGCTGGAAGTGGCTAAGTGGCCAGCATCGCTAATCTGGGCTCATTGACTAAACTGATGGACATCGAGCAACTTTACAGATGGTCGGAGTGGCAGCAATCAACATTGCTCCAAGTAGGCTAACTACAGAAAAAGTGCTCAGGTGTGCGTTGGCAAGAGCTCGAGCCCGAAGGAAAAGCCAATTTTGTGCCCATCAGCAAATACCATCTTTTATTTTCAGTGTGCCTGGCTAAGCAATGAGAGGTTGGAACTGGATGACAAGTGCCCTTGAGATTCTAATTAATCCCTTGGATATTGACCAAGTGTCCCACGTGTCTTGACAAAAGCTCGATTCTCAAGCCAGCCAACCATCCGACCAATGTGACCTTTATTTTTAAGAAAGAAACGGGGCTTGATGACTCAAAGAACTAGACACAAGCGAGATACTGTTCACTGAGAAACGTGCAACTTTTATATACTGAAAATGTCCATGAGAAATTAATAGAGAAAAGTGTGTTCCCTCTCAGTTCTTATATTATTTTTTCTAAGATACTGCCTATTATTTGTGATGTCAAGGGAAAATTACTTTGCATCTCAGAAATGGTCCTTGAGAAATGGAGAACAAGACCACAACCAAGTTAGAAAGACAGGATGTAAAGCCAGTGATTTCTGATGGGAGAAGACCTGATTCATAAGAACTTTACTATCTGCCTTTCTGCATACTCCAAGCCCATCCCACCTAAGAACAGAGCAGAGAGGAAGAAGCAGATGTTCATAGGGGCAGGGAGCTTCAGAAGCGAAATTATGGTTGCATCCGCCTGCATGCTCTCTGACCTCCTTGTCATATTGTCCCCCCTTCCCCCACTCCCTACCCCTAACTTCTACCTTCCTGTAACTTTTAAGGTCCCATCAAGCTTTCTCTGCAACAGAAAGAACCCTGACTGGACCAACAACCATCTTATACATGGGAAATGTTGGCCCAAAGGGGAGCATGAGTAATTGCAGCATCTCTCACATGACAACGATTCCAAAGGAGCCGAAGAGACATTTACCCTCAGATGCACAGAACATAACTGCCGTGGAAAATCTCTGGATTTCCACACAGGTTATGCAGGTCTCATGTCTGAGAAAATCACTTCAACTGAAAAATACTTTATTTAATTATCTATATATCCATTTATTTATTCATTTATTTATTTTTTTAATGTATTTCATGGTTTCAGGGTCTCACTATGCAGCTCGGACTCATGGTGATCCTCCTGTTTTCAGCCTTTGAACCACTTGAATTACAGGCATGCACTACTATGCCCAGACTCTGTGGCTGGCTTAGCCCACCCTGGGGGTGGGGCTGGTGCAGCATGTGGTGCCAGGGATAGAACCACTGTCCCTGCGCTTGCCTCAACTTGCCTAAGCAGGTGCTTCAGTCCCCTGTGCTATCTTGCCAGCCCTGAAACACACTTTAACTTTTGGTCTCTACCATAAAGGCAATAATAATGCCTGTAATATGTCCCTTATGGGATCAGTATGGAGAACAAATGGACTAAATGACATCCTTACTTACAGGCACCCAGCACCACCACATTACAAATGATAGGGGCAGGCGGGAATGGGAGTGGTGAGTGTGAATGTGCCTTCAAAGCTGTAGAAGGGCTGTACATTACAGATGATATTAGCAATGATCCTTGCAATAATCACAATTACACGCTGAACCTCCTGTGCTATCTTACATGCATGGGTATCTA
This sequence comes from Capromys pilorides, assembly GCA_004027915.1. NCBI lineage: Eukaryota > Metazoa > Chordata > Mammalia > Rodentia > Capromyidae > Capromys > Capromys pilorides. The sequence goes on from PVKN010044041.1 coordinate 3,551, forward strand.
TAATTTAATGGTAAATAAATATCCTCTGGTATCTCACTTGCCTCAACCAAAGAGAAGCAAAGTTAGGCAGCAATGACCTGGGGACACGTTGTTGCCAGGGTCTTGCTACCAGGTCTGGATATAGCAACACTGGGGGGTGAGGAGAGTGAGAAGGGGAGAGCCTGCATGTGGGGTGCCTCACAGAGCTTGATTTATTGCTTCCATGGGACATTTTCCCATTGTGCTTTTCTGGCTGTTCCTAGACGTGAGACATATTTCACTCAGTCTGATGTACTGATATTCTATGAAACACGAATTCTGGATGCTGAAAGGTGATGAGCGGAGGTGCTGGTTCAACTGAGAAAACTGTCTGGGGAAGTGAGTGGCACTATAACTGATGACCAGCGTCTCAGCTTATTGGAACTCCAGTAGGATAACAGGAATTGGGCTCAGTGTAGGAGGTATAAAAGCTAGATAGAAATAGCTCCTCAGAGCTGGGTTCTCAAGAAATCCATATTTTTGCTGCACAGCTATCATTTCTACATGAGACTATTTTCTAAGCTAAGAAAAGTTGAGCTTCAGAAACTTGAAAGAGGGCCAGGGAGATAGCTCAGGGGCACAGGTGCCTGCCTGGCAAGTTCAAGGTCCTAAGTTCAATCCTTGGTTCCACAAAAAAAAAAAACCTTGAAAGAATTCAGAAATAAAACCTTGACATGGATTATTTATACAGATTGGTGTGCATGACTGTGTAGGCATGACAGACCATACCGCGTCAACTGAGGAGCTCAGTTGAGGAGCTCTTACTCCATCAATTGAAGAGTATGTAGGAGCTTGAGCTCTTGGGATTTGAACTTTCTGATGCCCTCTCATATACTGATATTCTTTCTGAAATGCTTAGTTGGTGCATATGTGTGTGTGTGTGTGTGTGTGTGTGTGTGTGTGTGTGTGTGTGTATGTGTATGTGTTTCCAGACCCATCACTTCTACCAAAGCTGTAGCACTTCCTGTGAGCAGTAGAACTATCTTTTGTGTCTTTCAATTGCTTAACTCACATAATATCTTGCTGAGAAGAATTATTTCACATATAATTAAACTGTCGTCAGGAGTGAATGAGCCAGGACCTAGGGCCTTTAGGCTGCTTGAAGAATAGCTAACGAAGGAATGGAAGGTGAGATGAAATATATTTGTTTTTTCAAAAGGTGGCACTGTGGAATTCAGATGTGACCTAAAAATATGACTACTGAATGAGGCTTTGAGACACAATCTAGTTCATTTAATCTATCTTTTATGTTCAGAAAGACTTGAATCTCTGTAAGGCTAAATAATCAACCTTCCTTGTTACTCTTAGGGGTGCTGTTGAGTAGGAGCACACTGATTTCAGTTTACTTCATTTTCTATTTTCTGTTCTTTTCTTTCAGGCTAACGATTCATGCTGAGTGCCCCATGCACTTGGAAGATTTTCCCATGGATGTGCATGCCTGCCCACTGAAGTTTGGAAGCTGTATGTATTTTCTCTGTTTTATCTGCTTGGTCTTCCACCAAAAGAAATCAGTCTCTCTTATTTCTCCCCCTAGGTGTTCCTAAAACTAAGACCTATATTTCTGGCTGGTATGGAAATAAGTACAGAGAGTGGGGAGAGATAGTATGAACTGGCCAAGAGGAAGAGGTTTAGCTTTTACGTTTTCTTCCTCAACTCTTAACAGTTTTTTTAATAGTAAATCTTATTTCACCATTTCAGTATAATTTCTGTGACTTTAAAGATTCAGCATCTGTTTGCTAATTTTCCCAGTGGACAGAGCAGGTTAGAACTCATATACAGTACAAGCAGCAGCTTCTGAAAGACAAGATCACTTAAAAGAGACTATATTTGAACATATTTTTAAACGTCCATTCATCCTGTACCTTCATATACTTCTGTCTCATTCTCAACAATAAATAGTACAGAGGAAGGCACTGAAGATTTGCTCACTTTTAGGATATTGCCTTTCCCAGTAGGAGTAAATTTTACAGAGAAGAAAATAAACACGCGGTCTGTTTTCAAATGAATTAGAAAAGTCAAAACTGAATGGAATTTGGAATTGTTTCTAAATCTAAAAATTTCAGAGTATGTTATGTAGCAAATCATCAGAGCAATATACCAAAACATGTGTGAGCCTGTTTGTGCTAGATTTACCCCTGTGTTTTTGAAAGAGTGTTTGAAAACTCCAATAATTATATGTGACATATTGTTTGTTCATTTATTTGTCAAATATTTACAGACTGTCTGCTGCGTACCAGCCTCTGTTCTAGGAGTAGAAATGCATTCCTGAATAAGGCAAAATCCACTAGCCATGTGGAGCTTTTATTAGACAGAAGAATGATAGTGAAGGATCAAATAAATAGTGAATAAAAGGGAAAGTGTGAAGGAGGTTGTAAAGTGAGAAGAACCATGGGAAAACATAAATGCACTGTGGACGAAGGAGAGTCAGTCACGCCTAGGTGGAGGATATCGTTATTACTGAAATTGAAAATATATTGATCAGAATTTCCCCATTTCATTTGGAAATAAGGTAGATGTGGGAGAGTAGGGACAGTAAGGATAGCAAGAGTCAAAATAGCTGGGTAGGAGGAATAAGTTGAACTGCTCAATATCATGTAGGGCAAGATAGATAATAGCAGCTTTCTTGGGCTGTGAGATAGTTCAATGGACTAAGCACCTACTTAGGCAAGCTCAAGAACGGGGGTTCGATCCTCGGCACCACATGCTGCACTGACCTCATCCCTGGGTGTGCTGAGGTGGCCACTGAGACTGGGCGTAGTGGCACATGCCTGTAATCTCAGGACTACGGAGGTTGAGAACAGGAAGACCACTGTGAGTCTCAGCTGCGAGAGTTTGTACCCAACACATTAAAAAAAGAAAACACTTTCCTTTATATTTCAAAATAGTTAAAATTTCCCCAAATGGAGACTTTATAAATGTTTGAAGGCATTCAAACATGCTAACTACTGTATTTACTGTGGTCTGATCAGCACACATCATGTATGTGTACATAGAATGAAATGTCACACTGTTCTTGATGACTATATTCAATTGTCATCTGACAATTAAAATTTCAAAAATTAGCCAGGCATGATGGCACACACCTGCAATCTTAGTGCTATGGAAGCCCTGGGCAGGAAGATCACAGGTGCAAGCCCAACCTGGGTAACACAGTAATTTAGGGAGACCCTGACTCAAAATTTTAAAATATGAAGGACTGAGGGTACTACTTATTTATAAAGGCCATGGGTTCAATCCCCAATACTGAAAAAACAATTTCAAAAAGTGACAGTTGAAAAGAAACTTTCATAAAGTAAAGGAGTCAATGATAACAGCTATCCAAGGAGTTAGTGTCTCAGAGAATAAGAATAATCCAGGGACATAATGGTAAGATACAAAAGGGATCACATTTGTCCAATAAACAACAGAGTAGACATTTCTAAGAGTGAGTGAGGGCAAACCATTAGCAGAAGATAAGGGGAAAGATTAAAAGGGTGGGGTCTAGGTCCCCTACAATCTTGTGGGATATTAGAGGAGTTTGGTTTTGGTTTAGATGCTAAAGAGAAATGGGCAGTGATCAGGATATTTTGGATGAAGAATGCATCATCAGACTCCTTAAAAAAAAAAAAAAAAAGCTACTACGATTTAGGGCCAGGCCAGGGAGATAACTCAGTAGAATAAGTGCTTGCCTGACAAGCACAAAATCCTGAGTTCAATCCCTGATATCACAAAAACAAACCTATTAGGATTTAAAAATCCTCTAAGTAGGGAGATGATAGAAGTGGCGTCCAGTGAAATGATATGGGATGGAGAGTAGGAGACTGTGGGAGTATTTCAGGTAATGCTTAATGCTGCTTCAGCTCATAGTGACAGTGGTAAAGTGGTGAGAAGCGGCCTGATTCTGTCCCGAGTCTGCTCGTGGATTTAGATGTACAGCACTGTAACTGAGAGAACGTGGTGGAGACTTGCAGATTTTTGTCCCATTGGATTTGCTATCAAATGAGAGAAGTGTCACTTCCATTCCAGGTAGGACAAAATTGTTTGTTTGTGGCCACTGCTCTCATTATAAATAACAAGGAGCCCTAGAAATGTAGAGGCAGCAGAGATTAAACAGATCGAAGGTCTGAAAGGTATGTGGACCACTCTTACGTTGACCTGCGATCTGTAGCATTCTGGCCCAGGCTCGCAGTTTGTGTCTAACTTTGACTCTGGGACCAGAGCATGAGGTCAGAAGCCGCTGTGAAATGTCCATGCAAACACAACGTCGGCTACGTATCAAGAAAACAGTGCTGATCCGAAAGCTTAGAGGCTAATGTTAAAGTGCCTTTCCGGACATGGTGGCATGTGCCTGAAATTCCAGCACTCGGGAGGTTGAGGCAGGAGCATCATCGTGAGTTTGAGGCTAGCCTCAGCCACAAAGTGAACTCAAGGCCAGCATGAGCTACATAGCAAAACCCTGTCTCAAACAAACAAAATTCAAGTGTCAAGAATAGTTAAGACAATCAAGAAGAAAAGCACGTCTTTGGCTTATTAGTCTAGCTGTTAATCTGTATGAATAATAAATAGCATTATAAGATAAGCGAATCTGATGCTGGCAAAAGGAGTGAGGGAAGGAAAAGGAAAAAGAATTGAGATGTGTCATGTACATGTTCCCATTCTCCACAATGAACGTGCTCATTATATACTGCAAACACAGCCCAGGAAAGAAAAATTATGAAATGTTAAAAAAAATAAAGCCATAGGAATTCATATAAGAAGCTATTTTTTTTATGGCACCAGGGATCAAACGCAGGACCTTGTGCTTGCAGGCAAGCGTTTATTCCACTGAGCTATCTCCCTGGTCCCCATATAAGAAACTATTGATGGAACAAAATAAAAATGAGAGAGGGAGAGGGAAAGGAAGAGAGAAGGGGGAGGGAATGAGAGAGAGAGAGAGAGAGAGAGAGAGAGAGAGAGAGAGAGAGCTTGGCTCATCACACATAATATAAATCCTATATGGACTCCAGAGCTTAATGTGAAAAGGTTAAAGCAGAACTTTCAGAAAAAGACATAAAAGAGCAACTTTTAGAATCTTGAAAGAAATATACATTCCTTAAATGCAACATGGAATACAACTAATCACAAAAATGAAAGAAAAAATTGGAATACATTAAAACTACTCCCTTTATCCAAAGAGAAGGCAAACCATGAGGTGTGAGGAAATATTCCTATTGCTTCACTAGAAAAATTGCCAAATCTCGAACTGTGTCTTAGTTCTCTGTCTCGTTGCAGAGACAAAATACCTGACATGTGCAAGCTAAGCAGGGAGAGGATTTTTGAGCTCACAGTCTGCAGCGGTTTCAGGTCACAGTCAGCTGGCTCCACGGTAGGGCAGCATGGCAGAGAGGCATTGTAGAGGAGAACTAGGACATGGTGGGCCAAAGGCAGCAAAGCAGTGGCAGGGGCGCAACTCTCTCTGCCCCTTATATTCTATCCAGGCTATGCACCCTTAGGGCGGATAGCACCCCCACCTAGGGTGGGCCTTCGCGTTCTCTACACCCAGAACTGTGCAATGCAAGCAGTGACTGACTTAGCAATCCTATGTCCTTGATCCCGGTGTCACACACTCCATATCCAGCCCCCTCTGAAGCAGCCCCATCTACGACGTCATGAGGCTTTAGGGGTGCATCCAGATAGAACGATAAACTGCTACCTTAGAAAGGAGAGCTTGTCTTTTTGTTTGTGATTCTAATTTCTTTCTCTTTCTGTCAGTCTCTCTCTCTTCAATTATTTTAGTAAAGAAATATAAAGGAAAACACACACTACAGCACTCCGTACTCACTAACATGACCAAAATTAAAAACAGAGACTATATCACCGATTGTTCACCATCATGTATCTCTATTCTCATGACCTACTAATGAGCCTGTACATTGGTTTGAAAACTATGAACTTGCTTGAGGACTTTAATAATGCAGCATATACACATATCTCATAACTTTGTATCTCTAGTCCTGAGTACGTGTCCAAATATAAACCAGTGTTTTTCTTTACCAAAAGACATATAAATTAGGTCTGTAAGATAATTATAATAGAGACACAGTGAAAACTACCCTACTGTCCATCAGAAAGGATGAAAACTCTGAAGTGAGCATAAAATAAATACGGCAGAACTATGACAATTCCATAGCACTGAACAGCACAAATTACACCGTAGGCAGCATGCTGAACAAAAGAAGGCAGATACGTATTTATCTGGAGTGCGGCTCACTTTTTGTTAAACATGGAAACAGGCAAAAACTAATCAGTGGTGTTTGCAGTCTTTAATCATTTTTCTATTATTGCTATTGGCAGTATCCCTAAATCCCTGGTATATTGAATGACAGGGTTCATAAGCAAGTAGGTAGAGTTACCAGAAATGCTGTCATTTTACTTGTATGGTAACTTTCTTTTGATTATGACCGCGTATCTGTGATATAGAAATATTTACATTCATTTTGAGGACTTGGAATGCGTGCTTGTTGCACCTTGACAATGTTTCCTCTCCTTTCCCTCCTCGTGTCTCCCTTCTACAGACACCGCTCCCATATTTAGACAGTCTACCTTTCCTACCACCTTCCTTTTATTTTGTCATTTATTTATAT
>PVKN010044042.1:0-10143 GCA_004027915.1 Capromys pilorides
TTTTTTTTTTTTTTTTTTTTTTTTTGTAGCATTAGCAAACTCATCCCAATCTTTGACTTGTGTATCCAATGTGACTGTTGTGACACTGACAGAAATTTTCTCTGAAGATCATCTGTATCCATGTAATATTTTGGATTGCTTCTTCTGTATGTTATTTTACCACTTCTCATGGATATAGATTTTTGTCACATGCTAAAGGGGTGATACAAAAGTGAGTCATATTATATATGGGACATTTAAAACCTTTCTGTAATTGTAAACTTGTAAATTGATCTCCCATCCAAAGGATAGATGGAGGTTTCTAAAATGCTCACTTGGGTTTTTAATTTTATATTAATATTTCACCTAATTTTGCCATTGTCACTGGAAATTATTGTTCAATTGCCTACAAAATGAACAGTTAATACTGAATGAGCTAACATCATGGAGCCAATAATTGCACTGGCTATCAAAAGCACCAAGGAAGTTATCCCTGTTATAATTAATCCAAGTGGGCTGGCGAGATAGCTCAGTGGTGCCTGCTTAGGCAAGCTTAGGTAAGTGCAGGGACTGTGATTCCATCCCAGGCACCACATGCCATGCCAGCCCTACCCCTAGGGTGGGCTAAGCTGGCCACAATAAATAAATAAATAAATAAATAAATAAACAAACAATTAAATAAACAAATAATCCAAGCATCCTCTTGGTCCAATTGATAAATCTTTTAGCTAACATCTCTACCAAGAAAGAATTAAACAAATGACACCATGACTCTGTTAGGTTAACTGGAAGCCAAGCTCCAGGCATCCTGCCCATGACCACTGTGAAATCATTGGAAGGATGTTCAGGCATGACACAATGGGTCAGATAACAATTAGTACCTGAGAATGTATTTGGTTGCCACCCTATCTTTCTTTTTAATAGTACTTGAGGATCATAAGCACATATGTTTACTTTTATATATCTATGTCCTTGTGATACTACTTTGACTTTTCTGCCAACTATCAGCTGCAGCAGTTCACCATGAAAACACAGGGCTAGATTCCATAAACTATGTTGTATGGACCCACTTTTCTCATTGATAGTGAGTCTGGAGATGGGAGGATTGAGGCCTCTAACTGATCCTATAACATTGGACAAGGCCCTGAGGTCATGACATGGTCAGGAGATCCTGAAAAAAAAATCTTACGCCAGTTTTGATTCTTTTCTAGAAGGAATCCTCTGGGAGACCAATCCACAAAGTAATAATACAGACTGCACACAGCTTATCCATGGTGTGGATCCCTGCAAGTCTGCCAATGGCCCAAATCACCTTCCCCAAAATGAGGGGCATAAGTTTCTGGAGTACAGGTAGGTATTAAAATCTCTTATAAGGTTACCATCCAAGGGAATAGAATTTAAAGTAAGTAAGACAAATTGTCTTTTAAACAGTTGTACTTTCCATGCCTAATCTGCAGTGATATGCAGAGGCCAGCATCTTGTTGTAGATGGGCTACACACAAAGGAAGGTATGTAACATTAACCTTATTCTGTTTTTTCAAATATATTAAAATTATAGGTCATGCAGAATAATATATATATTGCTTTCTGTAGAAATGGAAAACCTCTGGGGACCTCTTCATCCATGTAAGAGGTCTAAGAAATGATGGATTAGGTATGTAGGCTCACATTTCTCCTTGAACCACAGGAATACATAAAAAAAAAACTGCTATAAGATTAGGCATTTCAAGAAGCTTTTCAGGTGATTGAATCAAACACTAGCTGTCAGTTAAGTGGCAAGCCTCACAGTCTGCTACAGGCCTTCCCAAGCAGATAGGTGATGTGCTGTTGGGTTCATTGCTTGAGGTCCCAGCAGAGAGCTTGATGTGTTGTGTAGATGGGTTGGATTCTGGTTATGCTCTGATGGTTGTAATGCCTCTCAATTTTCTGTGGAAATATAATCATAATCTTGGCTCTAATTTAAAAATGATGCCAGATCATTCCAAACATCTGTTTGGAGGTCATGCTAAGCAAGATTCAGAAAAGCTAAAACATGTAGCAAGGTTTTGACTCTATGTTCCCCCTTTCTTGTGTTTGTCTAGTTGATTTTTTAGTTTAAGACAAGTGTATTTGATTATTACTTGATCTTGAGGATTATAAGGGGGTCAGTATAACATGTTTTATCTTCCAGTTATCAAGAAAACTGAAAATTTTTACTATTGTAAGCAGGACCAATATCAGGTTTTAATGTTTATACCATTAAGTTAGCAAAGGATAACATACAATGTTGTATGACACATTGATTTTGGTTACTTGAATGATAGATAGCATGGGGCACATGTCAACACATATCTATAAAAGCATGAATATATTTGGGCTTATTAAAAGAGGATATATGGATAATAATCATTTTCCATGATCGGTTGGTTCTAAGACCTCTAGAACTGTAGCTCTGTTGAAGAATAGGCCTAGGAATGAGTTGACAGGCAGGACATGACATCTGACATCATGACTTGTCTAGTTTGTGCTCTGACAATTTTATAGTCGTTTTGCAAAGATTTAGAATTTTGAGAAACAAATTTATGGGGTTGTCTTGTTTTATCAAAATTGTAACAGGTACAGATTTACAGTAGCACCTGTATTATAATTAGTTGATGACAACAAACCTGGGAGATTACAGTGGGATCTAATATGATCAAGAAAGAATGGAGCAGCTCTACTTAATACAGCTCCTAGCAATTTTAAAGGCAGTTACAATAAAGTGGGTTTGAGATGATTCAGCTGCAGTTGTTCTCTTACCAATATTAATAAAATCCATAACTTTTCCTGCAAAGTACCAAAGGCCTTCATTATAAATTCAATTTATACCTATTTTGTTTAACTAAAGGAACACTTGTAAGAGTACAGCACTGTAAGGTCCTGGTTAAGGCTTTGCTTTCTTGATATACCATCTCAGCCATCGTCCCACTATCTGGTAATATACACCTCTGAGGCTCAGAAGTAAGTAAAAGAGAGTCCCATTGTTTCATGAGGTCTATGCACCTTAGATTGACAAAAAGGGGTGTAATTAGCAGTGTTATAATGCCTGTCTGTTCATCTTGACCTACATAAGGGAGCGGCAGTGAACTCTGAGACAGACTGAAGGGAGCCCATCAAAGCAGTAGAGGCTGGTCTAATCAACCAAGGAAGTGGCCTTGATTGGCTCTTTACTATGATGACATCAGCCCCCATATCCATCAATCCAGTAAAAGATTTCTCTTTAAACTTAATGCTAAAATAGGTCTAGGAACTGAAATACTCTGGGAAAAATCAAAATCTTTGCTTAAAAACTCATCCCTATCAGGTTCACATATCGAGTTAACGACAGGAGTGGAAACTTCAGTGAGAATGAAATTTGGCTTTTCTCCCTCCAACAAATCAAAATAAGAAACCACTGGTAAATCTAATTTTGAACTCTGAGTGGTCCACTGGACCAGGGAGAGAAGGGAAGCAAGATTTTGCAGTTCACACATTCCAGCGGGAGGACTGTTTTTATTCTGATTTGGATGGGATATAACCAGCTTAACTGGGTCCAAATCACTGACTGGCCTTTCTTTTGTTATTGCTGCTAGGGCCCTCATTGTGGACACATGGTTTGTTTCTCTGCAAGAGTGTGCCAATTTTGTGAAACTTAGATTTACAATCTCTTGCGCAGGGAAACTCTTTCATGCAACAGGAACACTGAGTACTGGGTAAATCCGCTGAGGGTGCTTGTGCCTTTATAGGCCCTGGGCAGTATTGGTGAGTGTGTCCTTGCTTGCCACAATTAAAACATTTAACCATTTAAATTTGTTAGCAAATTGTTGGGATATAGCCTGTGTCATGAGAGTGGAAGTATTGTAGGTAGAACCAATATTTTGGCATGCTTGAATATAAGCAGATAATTTTTTATGTGAAGTACTAAGGCTGAGGATCTTTTACATCCATCATTGGCATTTTCATGTGTTAGCTGATAGGTATTTTAGCTGCAATGCTGTGAGGAATATGCTCACTTAAGGCCTCTTTTAGTCTTGCTACAAACTGAAATTTAAGTCCTAGAATTTAAATCCCTACAGAATAGAAACAATAAGTTACCTATTTTACACAGAAAATTAGAAATCAAAAGCTATACCTAACATTGGAACATGATGATCATGGTATCATTTTGCAACACTCAATTTTTCATTTTGACATAACATAACCCTTTTAATCAACCATCTTTATATAATACGTAAGAAACTTACCTAGCTTGTTCACCTTTAATGGTATATACATCACATAAGTTCTTTGTCAGAGTTCTTCATCTGAAAGAAAAGTCTATTACTGTAAGCAATACTTGTTTTACATTTTGGAAGACCTGTACATCTGGAAGCATGAATACATTTACTATACCATGAAATTAACAATAATAAATTATCACACACATGTGATAACTTTTGTTTCTTAATTTAGTTTTGTACCAAGAGCCTCTTCTGTGACCTTATTGTATTTTTTCTAGAAAACCTTTTAACCATGACCAAATTATTGAGGATGTCTCCCATAAAACTATGGAGATCATTGGGGGCTCCTTATTAATGAACAAGAGCTGGTTAATGTTATTCTAGATAGCTGATTTCTTCCTTTTTTTTTATTTTTATACATTTGGTACAGGGTCTACAGGGTCTCACTACACAGATCAGACTCATAGTGATTCTCTTGTTTTCAGCCTCCCAAGTGCTGGGATTACAGAGGTGTGCCACCGCACCCAGTCTCCGGCACAGTCTCAGCATGCCCTGGGAGTATGGCCAGCACAGTGTGCCACGGATCGAACACCTGTCACTGTGCTCTGCCTAAACAACAATTTTTGATAGCCTATGAGAAAACCAAATTTGTTATCATTTTGACCAGTCGATAATCCAGGTGGAAGAATGTTTATGAAGTCTATAGCATAGATTATATTTTGAAAAAATGATTCAAAAATGCAAAAGAAAAAGGGAAAGAGAAAAATTGTTGAGCACAAATAAAAAAGTACAGGGGGGCGCCTGCAGCTTAGCTCAGTTGTTTAAGCACCTGTTCAGGCAAACACATTCAGTCGCAGAGGACCAGGGTTCGATCCCCAGCTTCACAAGGCTTACCTGGCCCACCATTAAGGCAGCCTGAGCCAGCCGCCCCCCCCCCCAAAAAAAAGTCCTTCTCAAATAAAAAAGAATAGCTATTCACAGGTATGACCAAGAAACAAGTACACAGCTTATCAGAGTGGTCAAACATCTTGCAAAATCCGAGTACATTCAGATATATTTCTGACCAAATTGAATTATAGTAACTCTTTTAGAATTTTAGGAATCTATAACTACAAATAGATTAGCTAGAATTTGTTATTTGTCATTTAGCAGAAATGTTTTAAAAGAAGAATTTGGGAAGAACATAATATTTTATTTATAAATTAATATTTTTTATATTTTATTTTAATGATACTGGTAACCTCCAGCTCAGTTATTCTACATACTCTATCATGCACTCAGACCTCTGATTTCTATTTCTGGTTACCATCTCCTCCACATTCTGGGTCAGTTCTTTCAGTTGGCCCCGAGTCAGGTCTAGCATCATCCTTTTTAAAAAAAAAAAAAAAAAAAAATTTAAATGTATTTGGTACAGGGACTCATTATGCAACTCCTGTTTTCAGCCTCCCCAGTGCTGAGATTACAGGCATGTGCCACCACACCCAGTCTCAGTGGCCATCTCAGCACACTCAGGGGTGGAGTTGGCACAGCATGTGGTGCTGGGGATCGAACCTAGTCCCTAAGCGTGCCTAAGCAGGTGCTTAGTCCACTGAGCTATCTCGCCAGCCTTGGCTTTATTCTTGTCAATCAGCTATACAGCAGTGTCCAAAGCACCACTGTCATATGACAGTGCATCAGCTTCTTGAAAAGTGAAGTCATCTCGTGATACAGCCAGACAAAATGCTCTGGCTCCTAGATAGGTTGTTTAGCATTCTCTGATCAACACAAGCACACCTTGGCCCCAAATTAGCTTTTTTTTCTCTTACCTGATTGAAATATTCTTTTGTTGTTGTAATTTTAGCCTTAGTATAATTTAAAAATCTAATAGTATATACTGCCCAGTGAGGTCTATTGTGAGGTGGGAATAATTCATTCTGCTTTTGTTTTTGTAATTGAATTGTGAGCATACATGAGCATTTTTAACAATTTTTAGGTCATCAGGATTATAAGGAATGTCCTTCATAATGAAAATATGGAAGTTTTCACCAAACATTTAGAAAGCGGTACTTGTATATGCTGAGCCATTGTCAGTCTTAAGTGACCATCAGCAGCAAGAATGCTAAAGGCATCTAAGCAATGAGCAATAACATATTTAGCCACCTCACCACTGTGGGTAGAAGCAAAACTAAACCCTGTGGAAGTGTTCACTGAAAAGAGGACCCAGCATAAATAGCCAAACTCAGGAATGTGAGTGACATCCATCTGCCAGAGATGGGGAGTTTCTCTCGGGGATTGACCCCCATAGAAAGTGAGAGAAGATGTATTACGCATGAGGAACATTGTTTAACAATGTCATGCTTGTTCTCTGATTAAATGAAACTGTTTGTGTAAGGCAGAAGCATTTTGATGACAGCTGGCATGGAAGACTGGATCCTGTTGAATGGTATCAGAGGTAGGAATAGTGACAGTCAGAAATCTGTGTATAGCACCATTTTCCTCAGTGAGAGGCCCTGACAAGTGGGAATGGGAATGGAAATAACTGATAAAATAGGAAATCCTGCAAGGTCCATATGACAGCTTGTAATTTAGCCTTTTGTGAAAAAGAAAAAGCCATATCCTACATTCTGGAAGAGGAGGTCAGTATATAGCCTCCCCTACTTGAGGATAACCCATCCATGAAAAGAGAGACACCTCCTGCTGTGGGGACTAACTTGTTTGTGTTGAAAGACAAAGACAATCAGGGCTGGCCAGATAGCTCAGTGGATTAAAGTGCCTGCAAGCAGGCACAGGGGCCAGGGTTCAATTCCCCCGATTGCCATGCCAGCTCCATCCCTGGGGCATGCTAAGACAGTGACCAAAACTGGGCGTGGTGGCACACACCTGCAATCCCAGCTCTTGGGAGGCTGTAAACAGGTGGATCACTATGAGTTTGATCTAGTAGTGAGACCCTGAACACCATGTAGACCCCTCCCTAAAAAAAAAAAAAAAAAAAGACAATCAATGACACTGGGGAAGTTAGCCAATGCAGATTGACAAGAAGATGAAAATTGTCGTAATCACTGTTGTTGGACCAAAGAAAAGGGAACAATGAGAGTTTGCACCTCATGACCAAAAAGCTAAACTGTGTGCATTCATCCATGTTCACTCAGCTCTGCCACAGAATCATAAAAGGGGCAAATGGCAGTATTGATGCGTACCGACCAGTGCTTACTATAGCGGCTGACTCCCAAGAGGCCTCAGAGGTCCGCAGGAGGTGCAGAGGAGACCTGGGACTTTCAATTTCTGGAAGAGGCTCCAAGCTGAACCGGCGTCGCTCTAAGAGCTCAGCAAGTCCATCGGTATTAACTTAGGAGAAAGCAAACGGCTTGGAGCTCTCCTGCTGTCTAGTTTCCAGTTCGCAGTTCAGAAACTTGAACCTTTCCTAAAGGACACTCTGAGCTTCAGTCTTGAAAGTTTTAGAGCAAAAGCATCTTTTCTTTCTGAAGAGTTGGAGCATTTTGTAGACAGCCTGGAAAAAGATGGAATTCTACAAAAATGTTTTGAAGATTCAAAAGAGAAACCACTAGATTTGAATCTAGAAGCATCAGTGGCTGAGGTGAAGGACTACATAAAAGGGAGAAATAGCTTTTTGTGCAGCATGTGGCATGTATAGCCACTGGAAAGGGCCTTGAGACTGCCGAAGAACTTCAGCAAGCGTATGCTGAGACAGGAAAATAATATAAAACATTGGCAGAGTTGGATCACCTCTAGAGAGCTGAACATTACAGAGCCAGGTTAACTTTATCTAAATCAGAGGCAGATTTAGCCTCTGACGTAAGTGCTCTTGGAGAGGTAGGGGGCCAGATCTCCATTGCGAATGTCAAAGAGAGGGCCTAAATCATGAGTTGTTAGCTTAAGAGCTGGGCAGAAGGGCTGGCCAGATAGCTCAACAGACTAAAGCACCTATTTAGGCAGAGGACAGTGGCCAGGGTTCGATCCCTGGCATGCCATCCCTGCCCCACACCTGGTGCACTGAGACCACAATTGAGACTGGTTGTGGTGGCATGTGCCTGTAATCCCAGTGCTTGGGAGGCTGAAAACAGGAGAATCACTACAAGTCTGATCTACATAGTGAGACCCTGTAGAACCTATACTAAATACATTTAAAAAAAACAACAACAAAAAAACAGAGCTGGGCATAGCCAAATAATGTTAAAAAGTGAAATCTGAAAATCAGTTAGGGTTGCAAGATGAATAACCTGGATCTGAACAGTTTGTGGCACAGTGTGTCTTAGTTTAGTTATATAAGGTAACATAAATTTGTAAAAGGTATCATAGTTTGCATCTTTTGGGGGGGCCAGCCATTATATAAATGAATAAATATGGTTGTACATTATGATAATTCTAAAATGAAGTGACTGCTTAAATCTCAGTGTTCTCAGATAGTACTTCAAACTTCTATCCCCGCTTGTAAAAATACAAAAACTTTTCTATACCAAATAATAATCAGAACTGTCCACCTCCACATAAAAACAAAAACACACACAAAGAAAAGCTTAAGACAAGGTTCAACAACCATAAATCATACAACTAAAAAAAGCAATCAACCAGTCAATCAAGAGAACACCAAGGACTTATAAGAACTTTTAAAATCAGTAACAGATCCTTTAAATGGGGTTAAAAAGAAATCTACAATTAAATTGAGCCGTTTTTCTTAGCTGTATAACCTAAACAAGGAGGAAACTTTGAACTATAGCCAAAAGACTAGGGCCATCACTGAAATTCACATGTCTTGGCACTGGGTGAAAAGTTTCTAAGGATGGGAAACATGTTTTCCTTAAGTGATCTGTTTAAGTACCTCCACCAATGTAAATCTTACTAAATATCGTTTTTCCATGTAATGAATAAGATAAGCAGATGGATTAGCCTGAGGGACTGGCAAAATGGCTACAGCCACAAGCTCTCGACGCAGGGTCGGACTATTTGCTGTATCCTGTGGCAAACAACACCACTGGAGGCAGCACCTAGGGGATTGAGGATTAATAGAGGGTACACTAAAGGCAAGATATTTTTATCTTGAGAATGAAGAGATCAGTAAAATTAAAGTCTTTTCAATCAATCAGTTTGAGGTAAAGCCATAAAGGCTTCTTTTTTATTATGAGAATTGGGGCATTCTAAGGGTTATTGGAGAAGTCTAGGTGTCCTCCATCATCTGTTTATTGATCAGTGTGTGAACTGTTGTAAGCTTCTCCTGAGTGAGGGGCCATTGATTAACCCAAACAAGGTCATCAGATATTCAGGTTACCTTGAACGCCATCCATTGGGGCAGAGAAGAAATGAAGGCCTGAAAATATGAAGACAAGTAACCTATACCAAAATAGTCTCATTTTGGAATAACTGGAAGAGGTATTTTCCTTCCTTGTTTTCTCCAAGCCTCTGAGTAGGAAGGAAACCTTCTTGCAATAGGGCACAAGTACCTGCCTGGCAAAGGCAAGGTCCTGAGTTCAATCCCTGGTCCTGAAAAAAAAAATCTGCTGAGTCACTAAACAGTTAGGACTACCCCAAATTGCCCCCATATCCTGTATCAGGATCTCAAAGATTGAGTGGTCTGTGAGGGAGGAGTTAAGGTGGGAAATATCCAGACCTTCTGCATCCCTCTAAATGTTTTTCCTTTAGTGATCAATTCCAATTCAGAATGATCTTGCTTAATCTGATGAATCTAAGGTATGAAAGACTCAAAATTTGGGTCCCCTTTCCTTAGTTATAGATTTCCCAGTTGTTGTCAAAGAATGACCAACTGAGTGATATGGGAGTCTAAGGTGACTTTTTTTGATACTGGGCATTGAACTCAGGATCCCGTACTTGCCAGGTAGGTGCTTAAGCTGTTGAGCTATCTCTCTGGCCCAGTCTGGGGGTGATTCTGAGTACATTGAATCAGAATGTACTCTTGGTTTCCCCTGTATAATTAGCATGGACGATACCAGGTAAA
>PVKN010044043.1:0-10146 GCA_004027915.1 Capromys pilorides
GTAAAATTTGCCATAATTTATTTTAAAAGAAAAGAAGGAGGAAGATCAAGAACATATGAGAGGGAAAGACAGGGAGGAAGGGAAAATAAGGAAGAACGGCAAAGAAAAAAGGAGGGGGGGACAGACATAAGTTTGTAGAAGAGTGAACTTGGTTATCTTTATGAAGGAAAAATAGATTGCTAAAGAGACAGGATTAAGAGAAGAATTCCTATTCACCAGACATCCCTTTTTGTCTTGAATTTCATGTATTCAAAATAAATACATAAAAATACCTAACAGAAAAGTTTTCTAACAACTATAATCATACTTCTCCACAAGAGGTCATCATTGAATGATGTTTAATTCTAGTTTCTAGCCAGTGTAAAATCATGCTGAATTCTTCCTGTTTTCACCAGAAAATGAAAAGGCGTGTTCATTTAGGTTTTTATTTTATTTTATATGACCACATGTTCCAATGTTCCAGGAAAAATTACAACTTGCAACTATGCACAAGAAACACACACTACACATTTTAAATGAGATGAGAAAAACAACACAATGACTAGATAATATAAAGCCAGAAGTTAGTCTACAGAATCCTGCTACAAACCATTTCCCCTAGTGGTAATGTACACGCCAGATTTTAAATTTTCTAGTAACCAGTGCTTTAAAAGGGGGAAGTATCTTGCTCGGCAAAATGTAAAAACAAAAGAAGAAAAGCCACTGTGTCTTCCTTTGGCTGCACGATTCCAAATTTGGTAATGCAACAAATTGTCTTAAAAAAAAAAGAAAAAGCTGACTTGATTGTACTTTGGACTACAAATGAGTAAACTATTACCCAAGGAAATTAGCCCTGACCAAAAGCTGAGGTTGGCTCATGAAGACTTTAGTTACTACAGACAGGACGACAAAGTCAGTGCAGAGGAGGAGAGAGCACGCCTTTCCTGACAGAAGTCCCGACTGTGGAAAGCACTTTGCTGCTATGGACTCACCTGACAACCAGAGGAGAAAAGTTGCTGTCATTGGTGGTGGACTGGTGAGAATCTGTTCAAATGTATACATTATAGGTGGCATTCTGGTGGGATTATATTGATTATTAGCGCACTTGATTACCATTATTGTGGGTTGTACAGATTACTTTTGTGAAGACTTTTCTAATAATCAAATACAACTATTTTAAATATAGCATTGGTTTTAATTTGTTCTTTGCCAAGAAAGACTTTTTTATGTAAATTAAATACAAGGATATCTGTTTTCTTTCATCTTTTTTATTTAGTATTTCTTAAAACTCAAAAATGAAGTCAAACTTCATTTTGTCCTCCAATCAAATGTTTTTAACATTAGATATTAGTCTTCATAGTCATTTTAAACAAAGCATTGGTTCTACTTTAGTTAATAGGTCAACTTAACACTTTAATGAGAATAAAAGAGTTGTGATAAAAGATGGTCTGACCAAAAAAAAAAAAAAAAGAGTCACAAAGCCTGAATCTAGAGTAAACAGTCATGTTGGATGTTTGGTAGCTATTTGCCTAGAGGGGACTGACACTTGGCTGCCTGACCACTTTTACTGTTGTGATGCTGTGTCTGGGAAGGTGGAATAAAGCACTCACTTCCTACCTGAGCAGATAAAATAGAAGCACTGGGATTTGCCCCACACGAACAGTGGCGCTTCTTTCCACAGTTAGGGCACCACAGCTAGTTCTCTACTGAGCATGGCATTGCCTCCAGTAAACTGTATTTCTTCTCCTCTCAATAAAACTCCTTTCTTTAGAAGAAGCATAATTAGTCCAATCCTTTTTTTTTTTTACCTTTGGTTAAATCATTAGCAGGCTTTTAACTCATAGTTATTCATTTATTTACTGATTTATTTACGCAATAAAGTTCAATTGACATCTAATACTAGTCTACAGAAGACAAATATATTGCCACACAAGAATTTATATAATATTTAATATTAGATATTAATATTTATATAATATGCTGTTTGTCTTTTGCACTGTCATTTGTTAATTTTTTTTTTTTGCGGGATCAGGGTTCGAACTCTTGACCTTGCACTTGCCCGGCAGGCACTTGTGCCACGGAACTGTCTTGTACTGTCATTTGTGTTGTCTTCTCCCCAAAGTGTCATGATAGCTCCTTTAAGTTATCTGATTATAAATTTCAAAATGCATATGCATGTTATCAAATGTTTTACTCATCATCTGATATGATGTATATTGTCATTGCTTTATAGAGTTTCAATCCAATTCCTTCTTGGGAAGCTATTGTTCAAATCAGAATTCATGTATTCAAGAAAGGTGGCACCAATATCTCTTAAGATGTCTTAGAAATCCAAGGAGGATATATCAAATATATAATTGGATAAATGATTTGGGAAGACACCCAAAATGTAGAATCATCCAAGGATTTTTCCCTGATAATGCCTGAACTCTTCATCATGGAATCATTTAACATGTGTGTCTTCAAAATAGCACAGCTTGGATTTTGAGAGTTTGTGTCTCACAACTGTAGATAATGTTGATTGTGTCATGGCTTTATGGGCTCAGGATGGTGTTGATACCAATGTGGTGCCAGGCGGCATTTCCGCCTTGTCTCCTGGGGACTGCCCCACCCCACCACTCACTCTCCCTTGACTTAGAGAGCAGCATTAGACAGCAAGGGGACTGGGTGGAGGAAGGTATGTAGTCAACTGGCAGCTAGAAAGATTACTCTCCATGGGTCTCAATTTTTTTCTCTTGGTCTAAAAGTAGGTCCCTGAGTCCTTTAACTGTACAATTCTGCTTTTATTTTGCATGTTCTCATTCATAGACCTCTAGCTTTGCTCTCAATCTAGACTTGTCTAAAAATGGAAATCAAATTTTCACTTCCTCCAAAGTAAATATCCTGCCCCCATATAAACCCACAAATGTCTTAGATTCTTGGTTGAGCTTGGGGTTTGGTTGAGGTACCCTTTTTTTTTTTCTTGATATTCATGACATTCACCCTGGAAAGGACATAATTACTGTTAACCTTTCTTTTTATTTTATTTTATTAATATTAAACAAATCTTGGGCCAGGGATACAGCTCAGCAGCATAAGCACCTGTCTGACCAGCACAAGAATTCAATCCCCAGTACTGAAAAAAAAAGTATTAAACAAATATTTATTCACTCTTGTTTTCTTTTCTTTAGGCTCTGAACCTTTTCCTTTGTGAAAAGCCCTCATTACTGCCTCTTATCTAAGACTTCAAAAGATAGAGGAAGAGCAGCCTTCTGTGTGTCCATGGAAATCATTCTGCTTTTGCTCAGTGTCAAGGGACACAGTCACTCTGTTACTCTTCCTTCATTTCTTTTGTACCTTTGATTGCGTCCCATTCAGACTTTCTTTAGGCTTTCATTGGACTGTCTTTCAGCCTCAGGCTTTATGTCTATATTTCTCTAGCATTCTTATCTAACATTCTAACATATTCTTGGTTATCTGATAGCAATTCCTGAAGTACCTCAGAAACACCAGTCTCATATATATTCAGAGTACTCATTTCTCAGCATTTTCTTCATTTTCTACCTGGTTGAATTATATCTTGGAAGGAATCAACAACTCCAGACAGTTCAAAACATGTTAACTGTCTACAAAAGTATGTTTTTCCTTCACTTTTATTTGGCCCATCCTCCCTTAAAACACTGCTAGGTTGTTTGCCTTTCTTCCTCTATTCAACCACTCATCCGTCCATTCCTTTGCTCACTGTAAAAGACCACACTGTTCATAGCAAACTCAGTTGGTGTAAGTCAATCTTAGCATGGTATTTTATATTGAAAGAAACAATTGACTTTCCAATGAGGAATTAAAAGCAGTCAGGCCTTTAATATGGCCTCTCCAAAGTATGAAGTCTGAAAGATACACAAAATTCCAAACAAAACCTTCTGAACAAGCTTGTCCATTAAAATCATTATGTGCTTTGAAAATCAAATCAAAGGAAAATCAAACAGAGTCCCTCTGTTCCAGGCTGTCAGAATTCTCTCACTTTACTTTAGACTGAACTTATTCAGAAGGAAAGAGTTACTAAGTTGAAGATAAGGACAGCAGAGGTAGTAGGGGAAAGAGATTTATTTCTGTATGTGAGCAGAATGGTTTGGACAACTGTACTGTGCGTTTCTGCTGGCCTATGGAAAGTTAATGCTTTAATTTGCCTCATCTCCTTTTTTCAATTCTTTGTACTTTCTCTCTTAATTTCTTATATTTTTTTCCTTTTTCTTCCTTCCAAGTTTATATGTACGTATCTGGTAATACGAATAACTGTTTGGAAGGCAACACTATGTATTACAATCAATACTGTGAAATACATATTGCTTTGTTAAGTGAAATTCTGTATGACTTGTAATTTTTTCTGCTTTAATTCTAATTTGTGCTCTCTTTTAAAAAACACTGCATCCCCTTAAAGACCAAGTGCAGATATTACAAACCAGAGAGTCCAGGGTAAGGTTTAAATAACAAAATAGCATATAGTCTAGCATGTGCAATTCTAATGGATGTAGTAGTTGCTAACAAAGTAGGAAGACATTTTTATGTGCTTAATGTACTACAAGTAAAGTTAACTTGATTCTTGTCATTATATTAATTATGCCCTAATATAAAATACTTCATATGCTACATTATAGTTCCATGGATAAGTATTTGTTCTAGAGCTATAAATAAGATCTTTAAAAGTCTGTTTGATAGCAAGGTCAGAAATATTCTTGTGATTTTGAGGGAAAAGTTAGTGTTTAAGAGTCAAAAGTATAAGATATGTGTTTAATTAGATTAATTTGAGTTATAATATATAAATCAGACACACAAGCTCAAATATAGCATAGTTTCTCTTATGAACCTAAAATACAAATAAAAATCAAAGTAAGAGTTAGATAATAGGAAGTAGAGAGATTGCTTTTCAAATAGGAAGGAGAACAAAAGATAAAAGGAGCAGGAAGGAGAGAGAGGAGATAAAAGTAAGATTTAAAAGAATGGGGGGCTGGAGCGATAGCTAGGTGGTCTCCACACCTGCCTGACAAGTGATATATGACACTGCACATCATGCCAGCCCTGCGCCCAACCAGTCACTGAAACCGAGAGTTGTGGCACATACCTATAATCCCAGCTCTGAGGAGGCTGAGACAGGAAGGTCACTATGAGTCTCAGCTGGGTAG
Organism: Capromys pilorides; assembly: GCA_004027915.1. NCBI lineage: Eukaryota > Metazoa > Chordata > Mammalia > Rodentia > Capromyidae > Capromys > Capromys pilorides. The sequence continues at coordinate 5,139 of PVKN010044043.1, forward strand.
CGAGACTCTGTACATACTAAATAAATAAATAAATAAATAAATAAATAAATAAATAAATGGAAGCAGAGATTATGTAAATAGGGAGGAAACCAAGAGATCAAGATAGCAGAGAGAGGGGGGAAAATAGGAAAGCAAAAAAGAATTAAGCTGTATGGTGAAGGTATACCAACTCTTCACAGTAAATGTGCTACAAGCAGGTACTAAATTATTATGGATAGTAAACATGTACTAATAAAAATATGAGCCAACCAAACAAAAATCAAACATTAAGCAAAGAGGAACGAGTACATGGATATTTGTAATCACAATCCTCCCTCCAAGAAGGGTCAGTATTTATAAATCAAAGGTGTGGTATATTAGTTAATTTTCCATCATCCTAACAAATATGTGAGATAGATCAACTTATATAGAGAGATTTATTTATTCTCACACTTTTGGGGTTTCAGTGTAGGCCAGTGGCTCTGTTGCTGTTAGGCCTGTGGTAGGGCAGCATGTTATGGTAGGAGCACATGGCAAAGTTAAAACCATCACATTCCCAGCGACCTAAAGATCTGCCACTAGGCCTCACCTCTTAACTATCCGTCGCCTTCCAAGAGTTCATGCTAGTGATAGAGAATTTACCTCATGGGCCTATGGAAGATATTCCAGAGCCAAACTCTAGCATGCAGTTGTCTCATGATCATTGGACAACTGAATAATCATTGCTGAAGGAGTAACGTAGGCACCAACAAAAAACTGTCAGCTCATGAGGAACAAGCCTCTGCATTGATTAAAAAACCTTTTTAAATGATGTTTTAATTGGCGAGAATCAGTATGAGGAAGATGGCTTCAAAGCACATGACCTGGAAAGAAGGAAGTATGAAGAGATAGAAAAGACAAGAAAAGGGAAAATAACGAATTGGTGAAGACCATAATTGTGTAACCTAGGAAAATTCTTGGAGCTCATCTGATATGTAGGCAGGGTAGCCCAGTTGTTAATAGGACTTTTAATTTGTAAATTACTTAGTGATCTAAATAGTTTATGGTTTGGTGCTTTATTTAGTGTTTTAAACACATACTGAAACTTTTCCTAACTCTTTGTGTTTTTGATAGCAACTGGCCTCATGAAATCTAGCTTGTTTCTCGTAGGTGTCAAATCTTGCCCAATTTCTCCCCTGCTCCCAACCTTCTTCCCCATTTACAATCAGGAACCCAGTCGCGCCTTAACCAGCTCTGTGGTGGGTTTAGAGTTGCTGCATACCACATTTCCTCTTACCTCTTGATACTCCCTTCTTTTCTCTTATACTGGGGACTTACTGCTTTTCATGTATAATGTTGCTGATATATTCATATTATTGTACTTTATTGTGTGAAGTTGCCACAGTTTATTTATTCTTCCTTGTTAATGGCCACTTGAGTCATGTGAAGAATGTTTGCTCGCTTATTTAGTTGTGAAAAGGGCTTCTCTAAACATAATTGTGTTTGCCTCCTGGGGCACATAGAGCAGTCTCCTGGGTAGATGTGGGAAGTTTCTGACTTGTTGGATGTGAGTGTACTTAACTTGGCAAGATAACCAGAAGAGATCCCACTGGTCCTCATTCTTTATAGCACTTGGTGTTTTTGTGAACCAATAGACTAATAGTTTAGTCCTATAGTGTCTATACTACCTGAGCATCCTTCTTTTTCTACTTTTCTGTGAGAAACCACAAAAAAACACCTCAACTGACAAACATAGGAGAAGCATTTGAGAGGATCAGACTCACACTCACCACCCCAAAAGAGACTCCAAATGGGCAGTCAATGTGTGACGAGGAGCTCTAGCATTCAGGAAAGTAGGGACACACACCAGTAGGTGGAGAAAAGATGGGATAAAGGCCTCATGGAGCTTCATTAAGATCTATAAGGAAACTCACTAAAAGCAGTTTCTGCCTTCATAGGTAGACTTGCAGTTAGGGTAATTAGAAAGACAAAGCAAAGAAGAGCTAGCTGGACTTGGGAGGGGAAGCCCAACTACCAGGAAAGCCAGTTCCCCTTGCTCACCTGGCAGACTGCAAGGGTGGTGAGAGACACCCTCCTAAGGACTTGTTTAATATGAAAGACACACATACACATGTGCACACATACCTATGCATATATACACATATGTAGGTTCTCATTTTAACATTAATGTAATATACCAGACACAACTGCACATGTTCCCTTTACTTAATCATTAAGCAAGCTGCCTTCCTAGTAGGCCCTCCCCCATCACTTATTCATTACAAAAGGACCAAAACAAATCATGGCCTAAAAAACGTAGGTTGACCTGCCTAGGTTAGGCCACATCACTTATCACTAGCACCTGGGGGATGGAAAGACGCTAGACCCCAGTAAAAGGAGTCAAGAATACGAGTGCCTGGATTTTGAGCTCTAAAGCCATTCATGGTAACTATCTTCTTTCTTTTCCATCTTTTTTTCCCCAGTAAACCATCTTTTGTTATACTAAACTTTGTCTTTTCTTTTTCTTTAGTTCTTTATTGGCTCTCAGTTTAGGATTGCTGGGAGCTCCATCTTCAGCAGAGCAGTGGTGTGGTGTGCTATGACTTGAGGAGCTGTCTACCTCAGGACATAGCAGGGACATGCAATTTAAAATCACACTCCTCTTTTCCTTACCCGCTCTCCAGCCGTGATATTAAAAATTTGAGAACACCATGTGCTGGCATAGAGAAACCCTCAGAAACCTTGGGTAGGAGATTTTGAAACCCTGTGGCCTAAAGCAAAGAGTACACAGACCTTTGACCAAAGAGTCCACTCACACATATAAAACCCTAGAGAAAAATCTTCTCATAAGCTCAAGTACAAAAATGCACTTTGGAATACATTGTTAGTCTTATTTTCATACCAGGAAGAGCTCAAATGTTCTTAGACAGTAGGTGGGATAATCTGCAATATTTCATGCATTGAGGAATCATATCATAATAAAGATGGATGGCTTAAAGCTTGTACGTGATCATAAGAATGAATCTCACAATGTGGTAAAGAAGCAAGATGCAATAGATACACTGAATGGTTCAAAAGTGGCCTAACTTGAGCTATATCACCTAGAGATATGCACCTACATGGCACAATTATGACTAAGATGAGTTGTCACAAAAGTCAGTAATGAGGGGAGGAGTAGGCTCTATAACTGGAAGAAGTAGGGGCATCTGAATGAACAGGCAATGTTTTTACTTTTTGACCTGAATAGTGATTATTAGAGTTACAATTTTATAAAGGTTTACTTTCTTATTATTCCATAAACGGCATGTATGTTTTATGTTCTTTCTGCAAAAGAGATCTATCTCACTATAAAAAAAATTGAAAAAAAATCTAGGAGCAGTGGCCCCATACCTGCAATCCCCAGCTACTGGGCAGTCTGAGGGAAGAGGATCACAAATTTGAGGTCATGCTGAATAATTTAGTGAGATAGTGTCTCAAAACACAATCCTAAAAGGGCCGTTGGTGAGGCTGAGTGGTGGAATCCTGAACTCAATCTATAACATAAGGGGTGAAGGGGCAAAAAACCAAGGAAACAAAAACTACTTCTAAAATTACAGCATTTAATCTTAAATTAAGCTTACTATTTGCGCAACGGGTACTTCCCAGCAGTGACTGAATCAGTGTAATGAAAGATATGAGTAATGTACAACCACAGACAGTATTTAATTTTGCCATGAATTCCTCTATGTGGCAGATGAGCATGTGAAAAAAATTGTTTTGTTTTCTAGGTTGGAGCATTAAATGCCTGCTTTCTTGCAAAGAGGAATTTCCAAGTTGATGTATATGAAGCTAGGGAAGGTAAGTCTATGACAAATATTGCAAAATGTGAATCTGAGCTTTTAACGTCTTTCTCAGATTTTCTGAATAAAATATTTTAATAAGTGAAAAGTGATTGCTTTAAAAATCTCAGTGCTATAAATGTTCATTTAATGCTAATTTACTATTAGTATTTTCTTTAGAGGAATTAATAGGTCTCTTAATATGGTTCTTTTTTTTGTATTTTAGGGAGGGGTCTATAGGGTGTTCAGGGTACACTGCTAGATCGGACTCATAGTAACCCACCTGTTTACAGCCTCCCAAGAGCTGGGATAACGGACATGTGCCATCACACCCAGTCTCAATTGCCATCTCAGTGCACCCAGGAGACAGGGCCAGCACAGCAGGATTGAACCCCCAGACTGTGCACCTGCTTGCAGGCATCTTAATATGGTTCTGATGCAACAGTTGTTCAGCTACACTAATATGCTCATCCTGTTCTACAAAATAAGAAGTTGTTTCTAACATGCAGTCACTTCTAATATTTTAGATATCCGAGTGGCGAAATTTTCACATGGAAGAAGCATTAACTTGGCCCTTTCGTATAGAGGACGACAAGCTTTAAAAGCCATTGGCCTGGAGGACCAGGTACCCTTTTAACGCATTTTCTTTAGAGAAGATGATATCTGATGGTTTTAATAATTTTGTGGTCTAGATTTTATCTTGGCTTCAAGTACATTTAATAACAAGGACCTTTGTACACAAAAGATAATTCTACAAAGTCTTTCAAAATTCGATTCGACCCAGCAACCAGGTCCCACATGTGAGTGAGACCACCTGAGGCCTGCTGGAAACTCAGTTGACCCAGAAACCAGGCTCTGCACATGAGTTAGACCACCCTGAGCCCACCAGAATCTCATTACCCAGCAACAAAGCCCAGCATGTGAGTGGAACTTCATCCATCAGACAGGCCCAGTGTGGAAAACTGCTACAGAACTCCCTGAAGAAAGACAAGACCCATTCAGCTCATCCAGGAGCAGAACATCTTGCCAGAGTGGCACAGCAGGTTCACCTCCAAAGGCTGTAGCAGGAAGAGTGGAGCTCAGCAGGCAGACCCAAGCCATACCCACCTGGATGAGTTGGAACTTAATAGGTCCAGATCTGGTGCTAAGGTAAGAACTCTACCAGTGGCATGAGTGCCTGCTGGGCAAGTGCAAGGCCATGAGTTTGAACCTTGGTCCTGAGAGAAAAAAAA
>PVKN010044044.1:0-10146 GCA_004027915.1 Capromys pilorides
ATTTTTTTTTTTTTGTAAGGTGGTAACAGAAAGGTAGAACAACAGAAAAATAACTTGAAAATTTCAAGGAAACCCATCTGTTTCTATTAAAAGAAAAGTCACTACTCACTGCCCACACATCTGGCACAGGTGTTCCTTCCTGGGAGCGGGGCCGGCTCCACCCACCCTCCAAAATAAACGACGCACATGAGTTCAGTGTAATGGGTTCGAGAGTTTCCTTTCTGGTGTGAGGATTAAGTCTGGGGCCACTTCATTAGCGTGCCACTTAGCACGCGCAGCTGTTGGGGAAATTTGCTATTTCTCTAATCTTGATTTCTCCCAAGGTCAAATAGTTTTCTTACCTTCTCTTGGGTGATGAGAACTACGGCAAGAGCGATCCCACTTTGATCTTGAGCCTGATCTCTGGATCCAAAACAATAGCCTCTAGGAATCTTCATTTAACAAGAAAAAGGCTGAGATCAACTTCTCAACCAAGCCAAGGCAGCTATACTGAGTTCTAGGAAAACCTGTACATCCCACTTTGCTGTATGAGGTCTTTTTCTTGTTTCTTTCAGGACAAGGACAGCATGGGGAAGATAGATGGGACCAGGCTGCCACAGCTGCCTGGCGAATAGCAGCTGGCAGAGGTCCCATAGGCGAGGAGGTTTCTAGCCCTGCAAAGCATCCAGATGCATTGTTTTTAGGCTGCTGGCCACTGATAAGGAACAGCAAATGGTTAGCACGTGCTTAAGCATACCTGACCATGCTATGAATCAGTTAAATATGTTCCTCTAGTAGAGGACTTAAAATTCACAGTGCTCCTTGTAAAATTTTTAAAAATTGCTACATTCAATGTCACCATGCAAACCAGTGATGTTTTTACTCAAATAGACCAGGCACTTCAGATTTTAGACTATTAATCAAACCTCCAAGGGTACAGAAAAATATGAAGTGATGAGCAAATGCGTCCTTCCTGCATTGCCACCCATGTCATTTCCTTCAAGAATGAGTGCTGGAGGTCCCCTCCTCATCCTTCAGAAATGCACCCTTTTCTGTATTAGCATATATAATAGAGTCTATGAGCACGTATGGAAGAATAATGAATTCATTATACAGAAACTTTGCTACACATTGGTTTATCTCCTGACTACATATTATACGTGCATTAGTAAATAGTTTTAATGAAATAAGTAAATTGTAAGTGAGTAAATAGCTAAGATATACAATATGCCTTAATATGCCCACCTGGCTGGATGTTACCTGTGGATCTTTGCTAATCAGTCTCACCTTCTGGCTTTTGAGCTGAGCTTTCCTTCATCCTCCAGGTAAGAGCATTTGTGACCACTGACCTCACCCTCTTTTCTCGGTCAAGATCCTGAGCAGACAAGACTGGCAAGGAGGAGGAGCAGATTCTCTTAATTCTTTGACAGCCTGATCACACACCTCTACAATCTGACTATTGCATTGAAATAATCCTAAAATACAGTATAATCCTAGTCATATACAGCCTCATGAAGGCTAAAAAAATTGTTTTCAAGTTATGTTCAAATAGGCCCTGTCGTAACTAAGGAAAAAGCAAGATTAACAGCCTATTAATTCAGTTCGTTGCATATCAGTCACAAATACTCTAAAACTCTCAAACTAGACCTACCAATTACCTGAGCAAAAACCCGGACTGCTAGAGCAGAGCTCAGTGTCTGTTCTCATTTGGGTTGAAGGATACCAGCTTCCCACACTGGTCAGTGCAAAAGAACCCAGTGTGACCACACATTTGACTGAAACAGGAGCTCCCAGGGCCTCAAACTCCCAGACAATGGCCTGACTCAGATCCTTTCCACCTGGGCTGCACAAGGGCAGGAGTCACCAACTCGCAGAAGTACTGACGTGCATCTGGGGCCTCAATGCAAGGGGCTATAGAAATCTCCAGTGTCGCCTGCCTCCATGGTTGCAGGCAGGAAGACTCGCTTGCACAAATTTCAGTTTCTTCACTACAAACTTTTCCCATAGTTGATCTCCTCTACCCTACATGGACTCTACGTGACATCTCCCTGGCCCTGCAGCTGGGCATGCAGGTCTGCTCCCAGGGGGCATAGCCATGCATCACTGTTCCAGAGGTCTCTCAAGCTGCCTAGCACTATAAGCCCATGCTACACAGACCATGGGGTTTTACTCTTTCTTTCTTTTTTCTTTTTTCTTTTTCCTGGCACTAGGGGTTGAATGTAGGGATATTCTGCCAATAAGGTATCTGCCCAACTTCTTTTATTTTTTATTTTGAGATAGGCTCTTGCCAAGTTGCCCATGCTGGGCTCAAACTTGCAATCCTTCTTTAGCCTTTAGCCTCCCTTGGTACTAGGATTATAGTTGCGTACCACCACACCAAGCTGGGTTCTATCTATTGAAAGTCTCCAGGGGAAAAGAAAACTGGCATATAGAAAATTCTTTCTTTAAACAGCTGAGATCTATAGAAATGTACCTTATAGAACTAATCACCTTTCCACTGTGCAACCAGATGCATGGGAGCTCATACGCTGACTCCACTTGATGAACTTATGACTTTGGTCAAGACCTTGGCTTCTCTGAGCCTCTCTCTCACACCCAGCACACAGGAAGGACACTACCTGTGCTACAGGACTTCTGGGCAGACTAATCTAGCACAGGAGCTCCCAAAGACCTTTGGTAATACTGATACTAATTCTGTATTTTTCTGTTTTAGAAGAAGACCCCTAATCCAGGCTAACAAAATCTTCCACTACTGATAGTAATCACTTGTACTGTGTGTGTGTATATGTGTGTGTGTGTGTGTGTGTGAGAGAGAGAGAGAGAGAGAGAGAGAGAATACACTTGCTCTTATTGAGTGTGGAATATAATTGAGAGCAGAATATAAAACATAAGACACTATTTGTTACAGTCTTACATATTTCTTGTCTTATGCAAATATGTTTAAGTGATGCTGGCTGAAACAGCGGGGACTGAGTGAACGCACACATGAAATGAGGTGACAGTTGGTCAAGGCATGGCTTGAGCTTGAAATCCACAAGAAGCCCTAAAGTGACTCCTAAGGTCTCCTGTGTTTGACTGACCCTACTAGCCCACCAATCAGCAAGCACTTTCCGAGACACGAGGGCAAAGGTGAGTCTCCCCTGGTCCTCCCCTGTGACTGCAGAGTCACCCAGTTACCTATAGAGAGGGATCACGCTTCAAGGTGTATGATCCAGGCCAAAGATTGGCCCCTGCATCACCTCATGGCACAAAACGTATTGCTATGGACCACTGCTGATTTAAGAATCAATGCTTCCCGTGTAGAACCTGTGTGTGCTGAGCAGAACCTCAGTTGAAATTTAGAACTTGAGGTCCAGTTACTTATGGCCTTGTCCTTGTCCCCTACTGGATAGATAATCAAGTTCTACAGGAGCTTCCCAAATAACACCTGCTTTAATACCTGGAACATCATAGGCACCCAATAAATGATAGAGTAAATTTACACCTATGGCTATCAGCTGTCTGATATTTTAGATCAAGTGTGCATAAGACACAGATAATAAATGTCCACTCAAGGCAATTCTTATGCTACTGATACTATTGTCTTTGATATTTCTTTAAAGAAACATAAAGCCCAAATATCTGTGGATTAATGCCTTTGACAGCTGATTTTTGGAATGGGAGTGGTTTAGGGGAAGGAAGTAGGACACTTCTTTGTTTAAAGGAAGCTCAAGGACTATAGTGACAGTGACACCTGATCCAACTACCGACAGCTGTTCTGCAATCACTTCTGGCTGACAGGGACAGTGACAGAGCTGAAGTCCCTAGGTTACTATAGACTTATCTAAATGTGCTAAGGAGACTCATTTGTTAAAGCCCCCCAGACCACCGCCAGAGGCCAGCTCGGACTCCATCTGGGTCTGCCTCTCTCGGCCTGCCACCTGGATCATGAGGTCTAGAAGATTACTTTGAAGTCCACATCAACTTGGCAAGAATGAAAACTCACTGAGCTATCAGGCAAACTGCTCTTGGTGGCCGCATTTGTGATCTCCTGGCAGCAGTGACACAAGCTGGATGGCTGTCCAGCCTGGCCTGGCACTCAGGCCTGGCCCTTGAGCATGTTTTGGCAGCAGAACCTAGGAAATGGTACCTCTAAAAACATGTGGAGAAAGCTGATGGCATCTGGCAAGGCTCACCTGGGGCTGCTTCCATCTGTCACTCCCTCCCTTTATGACACTCCATTTCCAGGTTCTCGCCAGCAGTGAGAGCCGCCGCCAGCCTCTGTATGCCCTCACTGGAGAGTCTCTTGGGACTGGCACCTTCCTGCTTACAGGCTGGCAGCTACCCAGGCAGCTGAGGCAATTCCCACAGGCATCATCAGAGAAAGCTGGGGTGCAGGGAAGACAGTTTGACACGTAGGTCACTGTCTCAGTGACTTTTCTTTCATTGTTGTGTCAGAATACGCGATACCCAAAGTTAAAAAGAGGAAGATTTATTTGACTCACAGTTTGTAGAAGCTTTAGCTCACATTCAGCTGCTCTGAGGCAGGGTGGTGCAGCAGAGGGAGAAATCGTCTACCACAAGCAGGCAGGTAAGAGCAAGCAAGGGAGAACTGCCATGCTTTCTGTTCCTCTTATCTTACCCCGGCTGCCTACGTAGTGCGGGTTTCACTCACACCCTTAATCCTGGAGCCCTGGAGCCTAGCACTGCACGACGCATGAATCCCAGCATCACGCATTCTAGACCCAGCCACCTCTGAGAAAGCCCCATCTAACGGTGCGTAAGGCTTTGGGGGACACTAGAACCCAGGCCATAACGGGGACATAACATATCTTCCTGGCAGAAAAGAGCAAAGGATTTGTATGGGGCAGGGACAGCAGGGGCAGCAGGGGCAGCAGCAGTGGTGTGTGGCCTCCTTTGCCGCCCGACACAGACCCAACAGACAGTACAGGAGATGGGTCCTTCCCTGCCAATGCTTTGGCATTAGCTAGGACTCCTTAATGGCAGGTAACAGGAAGCAGAGAGAAAGAAAGGCCTCGAGTTCAGGGTAACAGCGCAGATAATGCAAATGCAGCCACTGGAACATTTTCTGTCCCAGTATCAAGGGGCTCAAGACCCCTGCAAAACTGAATGGCTACATTTGCATCAGCTGACCCCGCCCCCCAAACACCAATCAGATTGATCTAATTGGATTGACAGATCCACTGAGCCTTCATAGAGCCCAGCAGAGGGCTCATCCCTCCCACAAAAGAATCAGAGCTCCCACAGAAGTGTTGAATAACAGGTAGGGGTCAGAAATGCAGGTGTCCACACCTCCCAGAGAGTCCCTTTTCCTTCATGCCCATGTTTGCTTTGACTTGCAAACAACTGGGTAAAAAACAGTGCAAGATTTGAAGAAGTCAAAGATGGGAGGGGATATAATTACTATTTGTAAGTTTGATGGACCACTGAACAGGGGTGGGGTAGAGCTACTCTCTGCTTCCTTGAAAACCTGACTAAAGCCTTCATCCATGCTGACTGTGGCATCTCCCATGTGCCTCCGTCCCCTTCCCACCTTTCTCCCAAATCAAGTCACAAGCTAACTGTTTCAGTTTTACTACCTGAACACCTTTCATCTGTAAGCAACTCTCTCTCAAGCTCCAACTGTTCACCCTCTGAGGGCCAGAGTCTCTAAGTAATTCTCCCTGCCTTCTGGTCTTTCCCTCCAATACCCCCCTCCTTCTATAGCCAAAGGTTCAGTTGGAAAACATCCATCGTCTGATGAGCCGCTCCCATCAGAGGCGCCCAGCTGCACAGTGGTGGAAAAGCCTCAGCACAGGAGCAGGCCCTGTGGACTGACTCTGGCTTTCCCATAAGTCTCTTCTTTTCAGAAATGAATTTTAATTTTTAATCTTTAGTTTGATTTAAACATTGCTTTTCATATGATGCCAACACCAACTGTGCAGAAAGGGATCTGGAGAGATGTGCTTAGCAGCACTCAGCTTCTTCAGTTCTAGAGGCTCCAGTGCAGCCAATATTGCCTCATCAAACACATTCTTTTTTTAAAAAAAAAATTAATTTTATTTTATTTAAACCTTATTTATCTGCTTGTGTTATGGCTGGCTCAGACTGCCCTGGGGGTGGGGCCGGCACAGCATGTGGTGCCAGGGATCGAGCCACAGTCCCTGCAGTTGCCTAAATTTTCCTAGGCAGGCGCTTTAGACCACTGAGCCACCTCGCAGGCCCTCAAACACACTCTTTAGGCCTTTCTGCGTGAGTGCAGAACACTCCACACACTTGACAGCCTTCAGATCATGGGCCAGCTTTTCAGCAGTCTCTGGAGTGACAGGTTTCTGTTTGTTCCTGGCAAGTCTCTCAATCATAGAGAGATCATCTCTGAGATCATGTGGGTCCCAACAAACAAGAAAGGAGTCTCTGGACAGCCACGAGTTGTCTCAGGCACCCACTTTTCTTTCACATTTTCAAATGAGGATGGAGAGACCACTGAAAAACAGACTAGAAACACATCTGTCTGTGGATAACTCAGTGGTCATAATCTGTCATAATCCTTTTGCCATGCAGCATCAAAAAGCCCAAGAATATATGACTCTCCACCAATCATAACTGTGACTGCATAGTTGTCAAAAATGATTGGTTCATATTCAGATGAATATTTGTTTGCTGTATAGGATATCAACAAACATGTTTTACCAACAGCACCATCACCCACACAATGCACTTAATTTTCTACATTATCTAAATATTTCAAATTTGATGTTGACCTCAGCTGCTCCGCCTGGGCATGGCAGCAGGGCCCCCATAGGTCTTTCCAGTCTTCACAACTTCCTCTTTGTTATGGTTCAGACCAAAATGTCCCCAAAAGGCTGTTTGTTGAGAGGCTTGGCTCTCAGAAGGTGACTCAATCATAGAAGCGCTGATTGGGAACGGGTCCCTGGGGTTGTGACCTGGAGGTATGTGTGCCCCTCCTTGCTCAGCCCTTTTCTCTCTGCTCCCTGACTGTCATCATGTCAGCAGCCTCTCATCTGTGGCTGTGACCCTCGGCCATGCTGTTTCTGCAGTGGAACCAACTGACCGTGGACTGAACTATGAGGGTGAATAAACTTCTCCTCCTTTAAGTTATGAGTATCAGGCATTGGATCTCAATGGTGAGAAAAGTGACCAAAATATATATGAAGTTTTGTGACAGCATGATTAGTGCTTGCCAGATGCAGCCCAAACTATGGGACGGAAAAAGTATCTCCCGGTGCCTGGACTCATAGATAACCTGCTCCGTGACTATGTTTGAAAATAAGGTCTATAGGGAGAGACCAAGGTTAAGTGACATCATTAGGAGGGAACTCTGCTCTCAAATGCCCAAAAGAGACATAAGATGGTAGAGACATCAGAATCCTCTCTTTCTTCCACGTGAAGTCACAGCAAGACAGTGGCCTCCTGCAGACCAGGAAGAGCGTCCTCACCCAAACTGCCCCTCTTAGGAGTTGACCTGGTGTAACTCCTAGAACTGTGAGAAAATAGATTTCTGTGGTTTAAGCCATTCAATCAGTGACATTTTGCTATAGCAGCCCAAGTGGACCAAGACAATAGGCATAACTTCAAAGAATCCATGAGAAAGTCACAACATCTCTTTGAAGCCTTTTGTTGTGGAATGAATCTCAATAGTCCTTACTCTGCCCCACATGCCTTAATGTAAATACAGAGCAAATCAGGCCACGGCGATCTGCCGACTCCCAGCACCACCTGCTGCCCACATCACAGGGCACTACTCCATACTATGGGTACGCAGGGCCCATGGTAGAGCCCAACTCAATATCCTCTCCTTCCGGAGTTTGTGTAGCTGACCTCAGCAGTGCATTCTCTTCCAGCTTCCTTCTGTACACTTGGTGAAACCTTTAAAACCAAAACTCAGCTCTAGCTACCTCTCTTAAGATGCTCGAGACCTCCCACCTCAGCAAGCCACTCGTGTCTCCACGGTGTGCTCATTGCCTTTTGTAGACCACAGCCCTTTCTTACTCACAGGTGTGTTTAGAAGTCCAGCACCTGCCAAATTGGAAGCTTCTTGAGGATAGGTACAAAGTCTGATCTACCCCTACCAGGGCCTGGCAGAGGCTGAAGCACAAATCATAAGCACTGTGGTTATTAAGCAATGAATGAACTACTGAGGAGGCAAATAAGTGACAATGACATGATGAGAGCACCTGGCAGGGGAAAGCTGTTCATTCCAGAGCAGCCAGGAAGCAGAAAGAGAAGGGAAAAGCTGGAGACAACAATACACCCTCCTGGGTCATACTTTCATGAAAGGAGAGTTAGTTGACAGCAAGCAACGTCATGGGGTTCCCTGACCTCCTGACCTTCTTGACCTCATTTTCCACTTCCCAGGATGCCCTCTTTCCCCTGTCATCCTGTTCCTGTTAGCTAAAGCACTCACAACTGTCTATCAGTTTAGGGCTCAGGCAGTAGGAAGAGAGACCCAAGTCTTAAATTTTCACAAGATATCTGTTTCCCTCAGAGCATGATAGAAGCAGTTGGATTCCTTTTCCTTTCTTGACTTATCTTGACTTGATAGAAATTTCACGTGTACCTGGAGCATACTTGCACAGGGGAGACTTTGTCTTTCCATAAAAGTTAAGTGGCGAGGAAAAAAAGTGGGAGGGACATTACAGTGGCCAGGAAAAAGAAGTCAGAAAAAAAAAAAAAAAAAACCTTCAAAGAGCAAGGGTGTCCTAACAGGATGCTCCATTAGATGCGTATACACATACACACACACACACACACACACACACACACACACACACTGGCAAGGAGCCCACAGCTTGCAATTCCACTAGAATAGAGTCACAGGGTAGTTCTTAGCAAGGTCATGCCCAAAGAGTGGCAGTGGCATAGACAAAAGCTGCTCAGAATACACAGCTTGTCAGTAATCTTTCCTTCTCAGCACACTTCACGGCCCCACCATATCTACTGCTGTCTACCAAAAGGAAGGAAGGGAAGTGATCCTCAGATATCATCATTTGCCCAGAAACGTGGACACTTTCCTCTAAACTGCTATTCTTATCTGCCAAACATGGCAGCCTAGACCCCCTACCCTGTCTAAATCAAAGAGAAGAATTTAAGGGGGGAAAAAAAAGTCTCCCAGATGTCCAGACCCACAATGCTCTGGGGCCACATCTAATTAACTTACAGCCTCTGATGTCAACAGCTTCCAAGGCTGGGGTGGCATTTTTGCAAACACGTTCCAGAAAAGTCAACATGATCTGGTGTTGACATAGGCTCATAACTGTCAGAGGCAGTAGTTTCCAATTTATGGATGCCATAAAATGTTGGCCATATGATTGTTACAATGTGTGATGTGTTTTTGACAATACGCAGGAGGCAGAAGCTGGGGACTGCTGGCTCCACATTTGGTCGTGGGTTTGGGCTCATGAGGGAAAACCTGTAACGATTTTCGCTAAGGTGAAGCAGGGACAATAATGACTCCAAACAATGAACTCAAGAATGTTACATGGTTCCTTTTTTAAAATATATTTAGTACAAGGTCTACAGGGTCTCACTACAGAGACTGGACTTGTAGTGATCCTCCTGTTTTCAGCCTCCCAAGTGCTGCAATTAGAGGTGCATGCCTCCAGGCCCAGTCTGAGTCGCTATCTCACTGTGCCCTGGTGGCAGGGCCAGCACAGCAGGCTGGGGATCGAATCCCAGTCCCCGCACCTGCCTAAGCAAGTGCCTCAGTCTGCTGAGCTATTTGGACAGCCCCTGGTTCTTTACTAGCAAATTCTGGACCTCTCCATCAGCCTTATTCAGAAACTATCAACTACTACCCACTTGGTACCAGGCACATAGTACAGAGTAAATACAGAGCACAGCGGAAGTACAAGACGTGGTGGGGAGGTGGATAAATTCACCTCCAAGGATTTAACAAGTAGTGTCCTGAGCTGCAGGCAACGAGCACCTGTGTTTGTGCGTACGCATGTTATGGTTTCTGTCTAGATGTCCCCCACAAGGCCACATGGAGCCAGGGCTTTTTCAGAAGTGACTGATTCTAGAGTGTGTGATGCTAGAACTAAGGATGAGTGATTACGAATCTGTCACTGATTGGTTTGGCACCACCCTCACCCCAGCAGGTTGGATAAGATAGGAGGGGCAGAGACACACTGCTACCCCCCCCTCCCCCGTTGCTTTCTCTATCTGTGA
>PVKN010044045.1:0-10146 GCA_004027915.1 Capromys pilorides
TGATGTAATATCACCACAACTATATAGATAAGGACACTCACATCAGGCACTGTTGTTGTGTATCATAGAGTGTACATTTCATATCTGAGTAACACTAGTTAGGATAATTACAACTGTAAATGTTACTGAAATTTGTACAAAAAGTGAAAGTTTTTTATTAGTCAGAAAAAGAAACCTATATTTACTAACATAATATTTTCCTTGGTAACTAAGTCTAAAATTTTTAATTTACTTAGGGAAAATGATTAATTACTTTTGTACTAAGTTTGAAATTCTTCACTGATTTTTTTAGTATTTAAATTTATACAGAAAATATGATTACATTTCTTATGTATTTAGCTGTTACTTAAAATAACAAAATATTTTTAAAAGCAGGATGGCTTTGGATTGATACCTTAACCTATAAACATTTTCAATACAAAAAATTTTCCATGCAAGTTTTAATTTATTTTATTTTATTTTTTAATTTTTTGTCTTTTTGAGACAGGGTCTCCTTATGCATTTCAGGCCTGCCTTGAACTCACTTTTGTAGCCCAGGCTGGTCTCAAACTCACACTGATTCTCTTGACTCAGCCTCCTAAGTGCTGGGATTACAGGCATGCGCCACCATGACTGGCCTCCCTGCAAGTTTTTAGAGAGAATTAAAGAGCTACCTATAGAAAGCAACGGAAGAGAAGGCGAAGCGGCGGGGCGAGGGGGGGGGGGGGTGGTGGCGGCAAATGCAAGCTCTTTACATATCTGGCTGTAATGAAGTCAGTGGGCCTGGTGATTGCCTCATGGGTGATTTTCAGTGATGTACTAAATTTCCTTAAGGGTATATATGGGATAATAGGTGTAAGTCTACTCAGGGTATCTTTTTTTTTTTTTTTTTTTTTGGTAAACTGTGATAGTGTGACAAGCATTTGCCTTTATCTTTTTAAGTTATGGAATTCATTACTATGAGTTCTTCAAAACTTACTCTTAGTAATTTTTTTTTCTCTTTTACATAAGGTTTCCCTATGAAACTCCAACTGACCCAAAACTCACAGGGATCCTGCTGCCTCCACCTTAGGAGTGCTGGGATTGAAGGTGTGCGCCACCACAACCAGCTCCTTATCTCCTTACATGTCTACAGTGATAGTGGAAAAGTGTGCTTTCTCTATTATTTTGCTTGAATCCAGGTAGAGTTTTGTCCAGTATATTAATCTTTCCTTAAAACAACTTTCTACCTCACTAGTGCTCTTTGTTCTGTTTGAAATGTCATTTATCTCTCCCAGTATTTTTTTCTTTTCTTTTTGGTGGGAATGGGGTTCAAACTCATGACCTTGCACTTGCCAAACAGGCTCTTGTACCACGCAGCTGTCTCCCCAGCCCCTCTCCCAGTATTTTTAATATCCTCGTATGCTTTATTTTTAATTCTTCTTTGCCTAAGGTGTTAAGATAACATTTTAGTTTTTTGATTGGAATCTTTTGCTGTTTTATAGCATACCTATTTATTTCAACAAAGCTCCCCCTAACTAATGCTTTAGTAGGGTAGCAATATGGCATGTTATACTTTTATTGTTATTCAGGGCAAAATACATTTTACAGTGGGTGCAGTAGTGCACACCACTTCCCTGCACTCTGTAAATTTAGGCAGGAGGATCAGCATGAGTTTGAGTGGGCTACATAATGAGTCCAAGGCCAACCAATATTGTAGAGTGAGACCCTGTCTCAAAAAAAGAAAAAAAATATGTATATATATATATATATAAATTTCATTTGCATTTATCATTTTGATCTATGGTTACTTGCAAATAAAATGCTTAATTTCCAACTATATCTGTAATTATTTATATATCATTCTACCATCATGATATGCTTATTTTTATTAGTGTAAAATAGTGTACTACATATTGTATCAATTCTTCTGATATTTAATAGCCCACAATATGGGTCATCAGGTGAATGATCTACATATGCTTGAATAATCTGCTCTTTTGAGGTTTTTTCTTTATTCAGTAAATGTCAATTATGTCAAGTCAGTTGGCAATAGTTTTCAGATTTTCCATAAACTTGTTGATTTCCTGACCACTTAGTTCATCGATTCCTGAAAGATAAATGTTGTAGTCACCAAGCATAAGAAAGGATGGATCTAAGTACCTTTCCTTTTAGTTGTATCAGATTTCATTTCATTTGTACTAAAATTCCATTCTTAATTGCAACACATTTAGCACTATATTTTACGCCTTGTAAAATACATTATGTTGTTGATGATATTTCATTTGTTTCACTTTTTCCTCTTTTCCTTACTAATTAATTGAACTTTTATGAAATCATGCCATCTTCACTAACAGTTTATTAGTCAGAGCTTTGAGGCATCTCTAGCACACCTAGAGCTTGGTGTATGTCCCTTCCAGCATTCTTGTCTCTTTTCACAGAGGAAATTAATCTCTGTCTCTATCTCTGATCTCTCCTGGGATATCACCTGCCCTATCCTATAGAGCTCTTGCCTTTCCTAATTCTAAAAGATTTTGCTTCTAGTTTTTCTTTGGAAGGAAGCACATACAGACCAGCTGATTTCCACACCCATACCCAAGGAGCTTGGCCTTGTCACTTCCCAGAGCAAAGGTATCATTTGTTATTCTTGGAAGTCTGATGGGACTTATTGTCCCTCATAGAGCCTTGACATTACACAGTACACTACTTTTTAATCTTTTCCTGTATTACAAATATTTCTTCTGAATATGAAGGAACGTCTATTCAAATAACATAGCATCAAGGGACAGAAGGATAGCTCAGCAGAATAAGCACCTGCTTATGCAAGTGCAGGTACCAGGATGCTGTTCCCAGCACCACATCATACTGCACCAGTCCCACCCCCAGGATCAATGAGCCGGCGACTGAGTCAGGGTATGGGGTTGTACGCCTGTAATCCCAGGGTGGAGGAGGCTGAAATAGGAGGATCACTATGAGTGTGAGCTGTGTAGAGAGACCCTGTACCAAATACAGAAAAAAAAAAAAAAAGAAAAGAAAGAAAGAAAGAAAAGAAAAAAGTGAGCCTACCATTGAGCAAAATTCTTTACAGACAGGCTTCCCCTGGCTTCAAACTCATCCAAGGTTTCAAGCTAGCCCTCCGCTAAACCCAGATAATTTTCTGATTTTTGAGGCCATCACTTCTATCTCATATTCTCGGCCAAATGCGAAATACTTGGTGGGGATTATTTTCACTGGAAGTTTTTCTTCTCTCTTTGAAATTCAGCTTATTTGATTTTTTTGTCACTTACCTATTGGAAGAGCTAAAATTATAATTTTTTACATTATTCCATGGGGATATATTCAGTGTTCAGACGGGAATGTTCTAATACAGTGACTACTCCCTTGAGCTTTCTATATCCTAAGAAGAAAGTAAGGTCTTTTTTTTTTTTTTTTTTTCTTTTAATTTTTAAACATTTTATTTATTTATTTATTTATTTATTTATTTATTTATTTATTTATTTATTTATTTATGTGTTTATTTGATAAAGGGTCTTGCTACACCACTCACACTCATAGTGATCTTCCTGTCACAGGCACCTCATCACTGGTATCACAGGCATGTGCCCCCACACATGTTTGGTTTTGAGATCAGCACTGTATGCCCAGGGTTTCAGGGCCTACACTACAGGCGATAATCAGAATGGAACTCAGGACCTTGAGCTCACCAGGCAGGTGTTTAGACTGCCAAGCTATCTATCTTCTCAGCCCCTAAGGTCTACTTTGCTGAATGAATTACCCAGACAATAGTCTCTGGCATTGTTCATACAGTGAGTTTCACAAAATATCTGAGATCTAGATAACAAAATTGTTTGAACACTGTATAAAGACGAAACAACAGTAAAAAGTGGTTTAAGAAATGAACCTCTTGTTTCAGAAAATATACTCATAGATTTATATTTTCTTGTGGAACACTTTTTTTTAAAATTATGGCCAGCTCAGCCTGCCCTGGGGGTGGGGCTGGCACAGCATGTGGTGCCTGGGATCAAGCTATGGTTCTTGCAATTGCCTAAGCTTTCCTAAGCAGGTCCTTTAGACCGCTGAACCATCTCGCTGGTGTCCCCTGGACACTTTTTTGAAAGGAATTCTAAGTGTATTTTCTGTCACTCTTTATCCCTATTTTCTATTTTGTTCCTTCTGATGTAGAAAAATGTGACTGTTGCCTTAAATTTGTTCCACAACAATGTTGTTTGGCTTTTCATAAATAGCCGTATAAACACAACTCTGTCTTCTTTACCAGCTTGATCAGTTGCTAGATGAACTTACATTTTAAAAATTTATTTGCTTATTTATTTTTTATTTTGTACAGAATCTCTATGCAGCTCAGATTCCTAGTGATCCTCTCATCTCAACCTCTCAGCACTGGGATTACAGACATGTACCACAAAGCCAAGTTTCTTTGGCTGGCACAAGATGTGGTACAGAAGATTGAACTCGCATCCTTGGGCTTGCCAGGTAGGCACTTAGACTGATAAGCTATATTCCCAGTCCTAAACCTGAATCTTTTTAATTTTTCCTGATGTGAACATGTGAAATTGTACCAACTAGCAATCCAAAAGTTTTTCAAAGTTATACTTGAAAGATAAAATGAAGCTAAATGTATCAAAAGGTCTAACAGGCTAAATAAACCAGGCAGGGTGAACAGTTAAGAAGGGAAAATAAAAGGGAACTCAGCATCCAAATTTACACAGTTACTGCAGTAAATAAATCACTTTCAGTAATAGCTCCCTATGTGTATGGTCTTTATTAGCCAATCAAAAGCCACAAACTGTGTTAATGGATCTAAAACCAGTTTAGTGCAAAAAGAAATCCATAGCCTAAGAATTAAAGGATAAGAAACAATATATCAAGCCTGGTTACACAGGCCATTTTTCAGGACTGGGTTTTCTACTACTTCATCCCAAAGACAGAGAAATATTTCTTGGAGAAAGATATTTCATTTAACCTTCTTTTGCCCTCTGACAATGCACCAGGTCACCCCCAATTCACAGATGACTTTCATCTCAACATCAAAGTAATATATCTGCCACATGATCCTAATCCACCACCTCTGGACCAAGGAATTATTGTGACTTTCAAAAAATACTATATTTAAGTCACACTTCTAATCAGGCAGTGAGGGCTAGTGATGAAGCAGAAAGCAACGTATGATAATTTTGGAAGCCCTGTAACATTTACAAATCCACAAAAAAAAAAAAAAATAAAATAAAAAAATAAAGCTTTACTGGGTTTGAAGTTTGGGCTGTCCCTATAAGAGGGTTTGTAAGAACATTTAACCAAAAACTATGAAGTTCATGAGCTTGAAAAGATGAGCAATGAGTCCAAGGAGGTCCTCAACAACTTAGTGACCCTTAACATGAAGCTGAGGCTAGGTCTCTAAGATGATGATCTCACTGAACTATTTGCTGTGCACCATGAGGAGCTTACTAAAGAGGACTGGATAGAATTAGAGGTCCAACAGAAACATGAAGAGAACCAATGGGAAGATAAATAACCAATAAGATCTGCTATACAGTGAGTGGAAAGGGGATTTTCTTTCTTTGAAGAGGCACTGCCGGTTTTTGAGGGACAAGACTCCAAACATACAGGACTCCAACTGTGATGGCAGTTCAGAACACCATCCAGTGTGACATAGTCATCTATGATGAGAAAAAAAAAGCTGGTACTCAGACACCACTGGATCATTTTTCAAAAGGCTAGACAGAATTGAGTTCATCAAAAAACCTGTGTCATCAACACCAGGTGTGAACAAAATTCCACCTTCATCAGATCCACAATGTCCCACCCATCCTGTCTCCCCCAGTTGGGAACTCACTTCTTGTCATCTCATGCCATCCAATCCCATAGAGGCCACTTGTTGTACTGTGCTGCACTACCATTCTAAGGTTACTGTAAAAGTAAAAATAGTTCATGTACTGTGTGTGTGGGGGGTTTGTGCTTCACATTCTGCATTTATGCCTAAGATGCATAAGGCTCACTTTGTTGGACTGACAAATGAATTCAACTTACAAATGTTCTCCTGGAATGCTCATAAGTTGGGAACTTATTGTACAGTCAAATGATCATGCTTCTAAAATTGCTATCAACATTTAATACAACATCCTCCAAAATATTAACAACATCCTCACAGAACTACAGTAAATAATTCTAAAATTCTTATGTGACAAGAAAAGATACAAAATAGAAAAAAGTAATATTTAATAACAAGAAGAAAAGAGGAACCATCACAATCCTGGACTTCAAGTTGTATTTCAAAGCTACAGTGACTAAAGCATTATGGGACTGGCACAAAAAACAGACAGGTGGACCAGTGAAACAAAATGGAGGATGCAGAAGCAACCCCAGGTACATTCAGGGACATGTTCTTTGACAAAGACAAAATCATGCAAGGAGGAAAGATATCTATGAATAAAACATGCTGAGGACTGGTTACCCACATAAAGAACAGAAAAAAAAAAGAGAATCAGAGGAAGAAAAAGACAGGGAGGGAGGAAAAGTAGATTTTAAAAAAGAAAGAAGCTATATGACTTATATGCGCCTGCTCCCCAAGTTGTCTATGGAAACACATCCACTACATATACTAATAAATTTAAGAAGTAAAAATAATCTACACTCACAAAATCTCACAATAAATTGAGCTAAAAGCAAAATGGATCCAAACTGTTAAAACAGAAAAGAAAACAAATTTAAATTTGCTCTGAGGTAAAGCTACTGAATACAGGCATAGGAAAGGGCTTTCTGAACAGAAACCCAGCTGTACAAGAAAACATCAGGCCTCAAGGAACCAGTTCATACCATGCTGCGAAACCTATACACAGAAGGAAAAAGAAAGTAAAGAGACAACCTATGTAATGGAAATGAAATTTTTTCAGCTATCCCACAGAGGACTGCTATCTGGAACATGTAAAGAATTCAAAATATTAGACCCTCCAAAGTAAAAGACTCAATTAAAAAAAATCTACAATCTAAATGAATAAAAACTTCTCACAAGATGTATAAATTGCAAATAAACACTTGAAAGATGTTCACTATCTCTAGTGATTCGATCATTAAAGAAATTAAAATTAAAACAAATCTAAATTCTATCTTACCCCAGGAAATCAGCTGTCTTCAATAAATCAAACAATAACTGTTGTGGTTTGTATCTAGTTGTCCCCCCAAAGCCTCATGTAATTCATGGAGCTATCAAGCATGCAGCTAGAGGGGCGGGGCTGTCAAGCACGAGGCTCAAGGGGAGGGGCTATCAAGCGCGAGGCCACTGGACGGGCTTGAGGGGCTGTGGCCAAGAGTGGTGGAAACATTAAAACTGACAGCACACGCTGTCAGAGGGCTTCCTCCTCGCTTTTCGCAGGTGGCGGTTTAGCGCAGAGGTATGGAGCAGATCATCCTGGACACTGCAGCACCCCGGCCCCTCCTCCAGTCCCTATAAAGTGTGGGCAGCGTCTTGAAACCCCCAGGAACTGTGAGCTAAATAAATCTTTCCTCCCCTAAGCCTATGTGGCTGGTATTTGTCCCAGCAACAACAGAATAGTAACTAAAACAGAATTTGGTACCAGGAGAGTGGGGTCATTGCTGTGGCGATACCTGACCATGTGGATAACAAGCTTTTGGGAATGGCTTATGGGAAGAAATAGGAAACGTTTGGCGATGTTGCCTATGAGTAAAGCGCTGGAACAGTTTTGTCACTTCTATAGGGGAGGTTCTGGTCAGAGATCAGACCAGAAGACTGATAGAAAGCCAACTTGTAAAGACCAGGCTGGGGAGGTTTCTGCTGGGAAGAAGGACTGCATTGGCTGTTGGACTTCAGATCATTTGTGTTTTGGCTTGGCGCAAACTTTGGCAGAATTTTGCCTGTGTCCAGAGACTTTGCCTGAGACTGAAATTAGACATGGAAGACTAATGAATCTTTCAAAGGAAATTTCAAAGCAGTTGAATATTGGGGCAGTGGCATGGTGATTGCTGGAGGCTCTTAGTCAGATTTATGGTGAGAATGAACAGCAAAGAGCCCAGCAGAATGATTTGAAATATTGTGAGTTTGGCCAGAAAGAAAGCACCAGGGAGACTGTGGACTGCAAAGATGGAGCTGAAATCTCCACTGTCCAGGAGGAACAAGAGAACAGAAAAGATGTCCTGAGGGCATCATAGGAGGTGGCAGTTTCTTGCCCTTTGCAGCCTCAGAATAGCAAGGGCGAGGGCCTTTGCTTTGAAGAGAAAGTCACAGAGCTCCATGTCCCAGAATGGAGGCAGTGGCCACACCAGGTTCCAGAATGGAGGCAGCAGCCACGGTAGACTACAGAATGGCACCAGCATAGAGAATTTGTCCAGAAATCCAGGTACTCAGCTCCTATAGCTAAGAGAGAAGGAAGCCTGGCTACTGCTCCAGCTGGCAGCAGATCTTTGCATCACCCATGTGGCACTGGTTTTAGGTGCATGCAGAATGCAGGTGTTCTGAGGGTAAGAAGGCTTCCACCTCAATTTCAGAAGAAGACCTGGGAGGCCAGGCAGTGTGCCCCGGGGAAGGCAATGTGTTTTCCAAACCCCAGAACTTTGGAAAAGCCAGGAACATGGATCATCAAAGGAAAATTGCAAAGAAGGAGCATAGCCAGCCTAAGAGAGAAGCCACCAAGAGTGCCATAGGGGTGGAGCTACATGGAGCTCACAATTTGCCACAGATTGCTTTGGGTGTTCCACATGGAACTACAGAACTTAATGTTTGCTCTGCTACATTTTGGACTTGTTTTTGGACCAGTGGTTTGAGTCCTCCTGTGTATACCTTTTGGAGGGGCAATATTTATCATCTGCCCTTGAATGTTCAGTGTATGTAATTTTTCATTTGTGTAGGTGCTCACAGTTGAGAGTTTGCCTTTGATCTTGGAGGAAACTTGGGACTTGGACTTTTCAGCAATGCAGAAACTTTGGGACTTTGGCAACTCTTAGACATGGACTAAAACGCCTTCTGCAGAAAAGGATGTACCTAAGTCTTTGGGGGTCCAAGAGTGGAATGTTATGGTTCGTATCTAGTTGTCCCCGCAAAGCCTCATGTAATTCATGGAGCTGTCAGGCATGCAGCTAGAGAGGCAGGGCTGTCAAGCTCGAGGCTCAAGGGGCAGAGTTATCAAGCATGAGACTCAATGGGCCGGGCTTGAGGGGGCATGGCCAAGAGAGATGCCAACCGTTAAAACTGACCACACATGCTGTCAGAGGGCCCCCCCTTGCAGATGGCGGTTTTGCGCAGAAGTATGGAGCAGATCCTCCTGGACATGGCAGCGCCCCAGCCCCTCCTCCAGTCCCTATAAAGTGGGAGCAATGTCTTGAAACCTCCAGGAACTGTGAGCTAAATAAACTTTTCCTCCCCTAAGCTTGTGTGGCGAGTATTTGTCCCGGCAATGACAGAATAGTAACTAAAACAATAACAAATGCTGGCAAAGCTCCAGGGTATAGAGGAATATTGTAGCAATGTAAGCTAGTGTAATCTCTATGGAAATCAGTAGAGAGTTTCCTCGGAAATGTAACAGAAGTTCCATTTGACCTGGCTCTTCCCACTCTAGTTATTGTGCCCCATGTTGCAATCCACAAAAGCTAAATCCTGGAGATGTCGTACATATTTATCAACAAATGAAGGTGCAAGGTAATTTGGTATTTACTCACACTGAAGTAGTACTCAGTCATACAGAAGAAACCTGAGCAACTTATAGGAAAATAGATGCACCTTGATACCATAATATTGTGAAGTAAGTTATATATATGAGCTTAACTGGCTTTATTTCTCTTATCTGAAAAACATAGGAATAAAGAGTAAAACAAAAGATTGGTATTCAAAACTAGGGACAGAACTTTTGCAAATGGAAAAGCACCTCAAGACGGGGAAAACTGGGGAAAGAGAATGCTAAGGGGGGTGAAAATTGAGTTGAGATATGTTATGCAAATTACTAAGCCTCCTGACAGAGTATCATGATATACAGCAGTCATTTCTAATAAAATTCTAATCATTTCTAATAAAATTAGAAAAAAATGATGTATCCATTTTCAGTGTTAAAACAAAGTAACCATAAAAAGCTTTTTTATTAATTTACTGTAACATTTATTTATGTTATTATTGGGGATGTCTTCAACTTCTATATAAATTTGATGCTAGTTCTAGAACTATTGAAC
>PVKN010044046.1:0-10148 GCA_004027915.1 Capromys pilorides
TCTGTCTCTGTCTCTCTTTATATCACATTCAGGCTCTCTGCCTCAGCCTATCTGCCTTAGGTGACACCCATAATCCCAGAAGGAGTCAGACCCATAGTCCCATCAGTACTAAAACACATAATCCCAGTGGATCATGAGTCAAGTCTCAAACTCTAGAAGTCCCCACCCCATGATTGCATGAGGCTTTGGGGGGACAACTAGACATAAACCATAACAGAAGGTACCAGAATAAGAGGGAAAGAACAGAGGAGGGGGAGGGGAAGGGCGAGACACCCCTACAGGAGCTCAACCCTAGTGGCTGCTTCCTCCAGCTGGTGCTGCTTTCTAACAGCCATCAGCAAACAAATGGATCAGTGGATACTTGTGACTCCATGACCCTGACCCCCACTTCTGAACACTGGGGATCAGACCCTCCATACATGAGTCTTTGGGGCACATGTTATACTTCGGGATGGATGGATGTCCAGAAAGCCCCTTCTACTCCTATTGTTTGGTGTCATGATTAATTAATTCCCTCTGTAGGCGAGCTGGAAGAGGGCTGAGAGAGAATCCCATTTGTTCAAGAAGATGCTCCACAGAGTGTAGGAAGCAGAGGAAATGAAAAGAGCCAGGTTGTACACCCCAGGACACTGCACGGCCCTGTAAACCCTGGCCACCCTGAGAGAGGTCTCCCTGCAGTGCCTTGGGGAAGGGGCAGCTACAGCAGCAGCGGCTGCAGCATTGCAGCCAGAGCCAGTGACACTAGCAGGAAGTTCCTGCTGCATCAGAGAGATCCGGGGAGCCCTTGATCATGGGCAGGAGGGTGCCAAGGCTGGGCACCGCAGTGAGCTTCAGCTTGTCAGTAGGAGTTTATAGTTGCTGACGCAGTCCCAGAGTCCCCGTCTCCCAGGTGAACACCCAAGGCCCTATCCTCAGCAATCCTGGTCTTGGGGGTAGAATGCTCTGGGCTCATCATTTTGGGGATCCCAATAACTTTATCTTCAATGTTGTGTTTTGTATGTCAAATATGGCAGAGCAAAGGAGTACCCCAGGCACTTGGAGAGTTCACTCAAAGCCGCCCTGTCTCCTAGTTCTCCCCTGGCTACTTCAGGCAGCTTCTCAGCTATCTGCTCACCTACCTGACATTCCTTTCCCTATTGTTGTTCATCAATCCCCCACCATTGCTTCTGGTGGGGACCTGCATGTGGGCATGTGAGGATCCATGCAGGGATGAACATAGGAGCTGCTGCCCCTGCGAGTCTTTCTGCAGCCCCTCAGCAGCCCTCGGCCTCCCTGGTTCTGGCCCACCTCTGGCAGCTGGTCCCCAGGATCAGCCTGCTCTGCTTCATGGGTTACATCTGTCTTTTCCTTCCAGGGCCCAGGGTCCTTGCACCTCTTGCAAGGCATTTGTACAAAGTTTATTGTAACGGAAAGAGTGCCATTGGCATCCCTGTTCCTGGGCTCCTCCTGGTTATGATTTTCCTTAGCTGTGTGAGCTTGAGTGACTTCCTTGGCTACCCAGAGCCTTGGTTTCCTGATCGCTATGAGAAGGCGAAGCTTGGTCTTCATTCCCTTGATGACCCAGGTGGGAGGAGGCACCCAGCATCAGATCCTGTTGCTTTGAAAATGAACTTGGCTCCTCAACAGCTGCTTCACTGGAAACAGAGCCAAAGCACCGTTCCACGTTCCTTAAGTTGGAAAGCGTCCCCAGACTCCCTGTCCTCTCCTTCAGACCCTCTCATTCCCACTGGTCCCCTGATCACCCTCCAGCAGGTAAAGTCTCTGTCTCTACTTCTTTCTGGATCACCAGTGGTTCGGCCAACCCTGTGGTGTTGACTGGGGCTTGTCCCAAGGCGTCCCTTATTTGAAAGCTACTCAGTGACCTGCGGCAGAAGAGGCAGCTCATTTCCATCCTGGAACCGCATCTTATACCCCAAAGTTCAGATTCCCCAACCAGCCAGAAACCCAAACCGTCACCTTCTCTTCTCCTAATGTGGCAGTCAGTATCGCTGCCGCCTTTGCCCTGCTGCACACCCCCTCCGGCCTTCTTGTCACCTCTGGCCTGTGTGAACAGAAGCCACCATGCTCGAATACAGGCCCACCCTCATCACTGTGTATCTAGTTGACAGGATCCCTAGTCACTGCAGGCTGATTGGGCCTGCCATCTCCCAAAGGAGTGGCTGGGGAAACCATACATAAATAAGACAAGCAGAATGATTCCGGGGCTCTCAGATGACCCAAACCCTTTCACATAGTTTGAGATTTTCTGGGGTCTAAGGCAAAGAGCTTTCCTGGACAGCCCATATCTACTTAGTTATCAGAACCAAGGAAGGGCATACTAAAGGAACAGCAGGGCCTGCCTAGGACCATGGGAGTCTGCCCAAGGCTTTCTCCAAGTGAGACTTCATATTCATTTGGAATGGTGCTCTCTCTGGAAGGCCTCCACCCAGGCATGGGGCGCCTGCAGCTGCAGTCTTTATCTAGTTGACTGGGGTTGGAGCCAGGCGTCCTTAGTTGTGGCCCTGTTGTCCTTTGAGGCCTCTTGGCTTCACAGGCCATCACAGGCCTCAGCAGGGACCGGTGACACACACGCAAGCCGATTGGGTAATGTAAGCCCTGCTCCGAGATGCTCACAGTGGTCTCCACTAATTGTGAAAATAAAAATTTAGAAAAATACATTGGACCAGAACACACACTTCCATGCAGTACCTGGGGCTGAGAAGCCCTGAGCAGGCAAGGGGAGGAGTGTGGTCTTCCTCCCCTGAGGCTGAGAGCAGCAGCGAGCGGACTGCATGTGGCTGGGGTGGGGGTGGGGGATCCCCAGAGTCCAGATGGCACAGAAGCTCCGCAAGACCAGGGAGATTTTTGTGAATGGGGCTCCCGACCATGGCTGGCTTACTTCCGCAGGGTTTTACAACAGAACCCACGTGCGCTGGCTTTTCCTGTCAGAGGCCTCTGCACCGAGACAGGGTGAGGTAACTAATCCCCAGGGATTTGGGTGTGGGGCAGCGCTCGCAGCAGCTGGTTGCAAAGCCAGCTTGGGGGAAATCCGCCTGCTTAGGGGTTTTAGGGAACGACCTTCCTGTGGTTCTGGTTTTCAGCTGATAAAACCCACAAGTTAGTGGGTCAGAATTAGTAGTGGACAGCTCAGAGGATTAAGGTGCCTGCAATCAGGCACAGGGGCTGGGGGTTCAATCCCTGGGCCTGACGAGCTGGACCCACCCTCAGGGCACGCTGAGATAGCAATTAAGACTGGGTGTGGTGGTGTGTGCCTGTAATCCCAGCTCTTGGGAGGCTGTAAACAGGTGGATTACTATGAGTCCGATCTAGTAATGAGACCCTGAACACCCTGTAGACCCTTCCCCAAAATACAAAAAAATATACAAACAAACAAACAAAAAACAAATTAGTGATGGGGTTTGACTCTCAGTGGTGAGAAATCCCTCGTGGTGAGCCGCGGCAATTGCTCATCTACCCTTCCTGCCTAGCACTGGCCTTACTTTGCTGTTGGTTTTTCACGGGAGAAATCTGAGTTCACAGAGTGAATCTGCTCGGTTTGGCCTGAGAGTCCAGGCAGGCACACTCTGGGGGCTGCAGAAGCCAACAGCGCTCCCTGGAAGCCGTAAGTCCATTCCTCACCCACCTGCTCTGCCGGCATGGCTGGCTGTCCGTCCTCCTTCCTGCCTCCTTGGCGGGGTCCTCGGCACAGCTTCAACCCCGGTCATGTGCTCCCATCCGCATGTCTCCTGCCAACACCGACCTCCTTCTGCCCTCTCCACCCTTCCTTGGGGTGTTTCTAAAAGGCAGAGCTACCACGATAGAGCCTGAAGGGGTCACAGAGGACCAGCCATGGACTCAGCAAACTCATGGACTACACCACTAATAGCTGGATCCTAGAAAGCTCCAGATCGGAGCACTCCAGTTCCAGGCCCTGGGTTCTCCAAGGCACAAAGCAAGGGTTGCAACAAACAGACTGATTTTGGTGATAAGAGTAAAATACTCAGGAGGAAAACGTATGTCAAATTTGGATCCTGCCAGGAATGACTTTGATGACCGCAGATTTGTTGGCAACTCTATAATTTTGACCGTGTGTTGATGTGTGTTCTGAATTTGACGCCAATGTTTGGATCCTTGCTTGATTGTTTATTTTCTGATTGATTCAATTGTTTTCTTAATCTTGTGTTTACATTTGTGTGTAAATAAATAAATTATATATATATATATATATATATATATATATATATATACACACACATATATGTTTTTTAAAAAAAAGCATGGCTAAACCTGAGTCCCAGCCAGTCCTGGTCCCTCGGTCTCTTCGTCACTTCGCATGTCCCATGGCAATGACATCACTGTTTCCTTGCCCTGCTGCTCAGACTCTCGGTAGGGAGCATTCCTTTTAAGACTCTCACTCCTTTCAATGTTTGGCTTTGGGCTCTCACCTGGCCTCTTCCCTCCTTTCTTCACAGTGTCAGGTCTCCAGAGTGGAGGACAGGAGAGCCCTGCCTTTGCGGTGTGGGTCTAGCAGGTTCTCTAAAAGGCTGATGTGTTCAGAGGTGGGACTTTTGAAAGGAGTTTCGACCACGGGGTGCCGTACATATCACTGGATAAATCCACTCTTCAGTGCAGACCTCAGTGTGCTGGTAGGTGGCGGTGCTGGTGGGAAGAAGCAGGCCACTGCGATGTGACCTAGAAGGGTGCCTCTCCCTCCTGGCTCCTCCTGCCCATCAACTTCTGCTTCCTGTGAGTGGTGTCCTCCCCAGAGCTTTCCACTGTACTTCCTGCCTTCAAGCCAGCTAACCATGGACTGAGCCCTCCAAACCCCGAATCAAAGCAAACCTGTTCTGCTTTCAACTGGGGGCCTTAGGTGTTGTGTCTGGAGATATAAAAGTGATGAAGATACTCACCTAAGGAAAAGACTGTGCCAGTCTGTGTGTTCAGTGCTATAGGTCATTAATATAAGAATGCCAAATAGTCATAATATGGAGGCCGCTTTGAATATAGTCTGCCGCCCAACAGCGATGGCGGTATTTTCTCCTTGGAATGTATCCAAGTGAAACACAGCTGGACTAGAAGATGGAACCCATGCACCGTGCACTTCCGCAGCTCCTGCTCCTGCATCTCCTCCCCTCCATGACCTTGCTTGTCCCTGCCTTGTGCTGGCACCGTGGACTGGCTTGACGGCCTGCTGCAGTCTCTCGCCTCCGTACTTTGCATGAGCCATCTCCTCTCCCAAAGCCTGCGCTGCAGTGTGTCACGCAGGACTGCATGGGCTCTGTGTGTCTTAGCCCATTTCACTTTAAGAATCACCTCACCAAGTCCATCATTGTTAATCCTATTATTTTAAAAGTGGAATGATGGATGACTCAGAGAAGTTAGGGGATTCTTAAGGGCAGGTGTTGGAGGCTTGGAGTCACTCTCAGATTGCACGTACTGAACCCCCATACTACCATGGACTCCCGCAGGTACCACCTCTCCCTTGAAGTCTTTCCTGATCTCAGCAGGATGAGCTGAACGTGATGTTTGCGTGTCCGACACAATGCTGTGTGTATCTTTTACATAGTTTTGTATACGTGTGCCAGGGATGGAATGCAGGCTTTTTCGAGCGCTAGGCTGGCCTCTACCACTGAGCTATGCCTGACTCTGGCACAGCTCTTACCAGGATGGTGCTGGTGCAGGTCCTCGCCCTGGGGCCCACAGGGTTTCAGCGAGGCATCCCTAGCTCCTAGGCTGGGCCAGGGCCGAGGCTCAGAAAGCTTTGCCTGAATGGCGTCACACCCTGCTTGAGTCATTTCCTGTGGCGTCTCAGCTTTGTGAATCAGCTCTGACCTTCAGGGGTCCTCAGGGTCCCTTTACGGCACATTGCCATCAGCTGCCAAAAGCGCCAGCTTGCCTGGACAGCCATGGAAGGGCAGCCAGGCTTCAGACCCAAGTGGCACAGTGGCACATGGACTGGGCAGTCATTAGGTGGCTCGCGGTGACGCCGTGTCACCCTTCAAGGGAGGTTCTGTGCTCCCACGCAGCTGCTCCTGGGCTGAGTTTAAAACCTCTACATGTCCGCACTACTGAGAAGCACACCGACCCTTACTCGGCTCCTTTGCTTGAGGGGAAGCACACTCAGCTTGTTCCAGGTGATGCCTGAGGCAGCAGCCAACGCGGCTGCAGCTGCTGGAGCCCTCAGGGCCGCCGTCTCCCCACGCGCAGTCTCAGGGCCTTGCCAGGGTCCCTGCCTGTCCTCACTCATCCTAGGGTGGCACTGGCCTCCCTAGAAGGCAGCTGGCTTCCTCAGAGTGAGTGCTTCAGGCACCAGGCCCACCAGTACCTCACCTTGGAATTGCAGAGCATCATTGGTGCCGCTGCCTCCTAAGGACTGAGCAAGACACCAGCCTCTGCCCAGTCTCAGAAGAGGAGTCAGATTCGACTTCCCAACAGGATAGGCAGAGAAGCCTTTGAAGCCATTCTTACTGGATCACCATACCCCAAACGAGTGAAGCAAAAGCTAGCAGCAACCTCAGCTTCCAGAATGTGGGTACTGGAAGCCCAGACACATGGGACACCCAAGCTACAGAAGACGGTCACTGAGGAAGGGATACATCAGGAACCCAGGGACCAAGGTCCAAGGACTGTCCTGAGGGACTGTGGGTTTTCGCATAATGAGAAAAACACTTCTCTCTTCTTAACAGGGACTTAAAAAAAATTAGAACATGTTTGCAGTATCAAATGATTTCATTCTTATCTGCTCTTTTTATTTTCTTTTAAAAGTTTATATCTGTTAACTTATTTAATCCCCCTAGTTGAAAATTGGGGCTCTAGGAGGTTAAGTCACCCAGCCAAGGCCACACAGCTGGGGGAGGACGGGACACACTGTTTTCTGAGCCTCTTCTCAAGGCAGCCACTGCTGTCTTGCTGACTTTTTTTTTCCTTTCTGGTGTCAGAATAAAGCCAAGACCTCCTGTATGCAAGGTGAGTGCGCTCCCACTCAGGGGTCTCACAGGTGAGGCTGAGCTGAAGGCCTGAGGCCCGAGCCTGACAACACGGGGCTCCTTGAGCCCCAGCAGCTACAGCTACAAACAGGTCACCAGGCAGAGAGGGCTGAAGGTGCCTTCAGCCTCCTGAGGGTGCGCATCATCCCCCTGTAGTCCTTGGGTCGTTCCTCTCCTCCCGTCTGGAGAGAGCGTTCCAACAGGTCTCAGCTTTTGTCTCTCGGCTTCCTTTCTAAATCCTCTCACCATTTCTCTCTGGCAATGTCACGAGCTACGCCAGAGTTCGTGGCACTCCTACTGAGCTGAACCCTGCTTGCTGGTTTGGTTTGGTTTGATCTGAGTCTCAGGACCCCAGACTAAATCCTGGTTTTTGAGGGGTTAGAGAGGCCGAGTGAGCTATGAGCTCACCCCATGTGTCAGTTGGTTCATTTCTTGCTCAGCACCCTCCCCAGAGCATGCGAGACCCCCAAAAATAGGCCTGTTCTCTACTTGCTGGCCACATCTGCCCAAGTTCCCAGTCTGGTGCAGGCACCAGCAGGGGCTGAGGGCACGGGTGGCTGAATCATCAGTGCTGGTCTGCAAAGGTCCACATGGCAGAAAAAGCAAGGGCTCTGTGTTCAGGAAGACCTAGCACGCAGAGCCAGCTGCGTGTCCCAAAAGTCTCATGTCCCATATAGCAATGTTCTAAAGCATGTTAGATCACAAAATGGAAAAAAGCACGGAGCCAGGATGCTGGAAGGGCTCTGTGCAGATGCTTCTAGTAAGACCAGCACAGCAGATGCGCCTTCTGGAGCCCAGCGGGGCTCCTCCCAGGGGGCCACACTGTGCCGGCGGGCACCTGGGAGAATCTGCTCAGGGAAACATCCACCTTTTGACCTTGACATAGTCCTCAGCTGTACGGCTCATGGGGATGGGACTCAAGGGAAGAGACACATCCTCGCTTCCATGGAGGGTCCCCAAGAACAGGGGGCTACGCTGCTTTCATTTTCATCTGTCTGTCAATTTTACTGTGTGCATTATATTAATGCAAAATTTTAATGTAAGAGATGCTTACTATTTTAAAATCACTGGACGGGCCGTCACATCACAAGGCTGGCTGACTAGACCAAAGAAATGTCACCACATCTACAAGCTAGGGACTGGGAATGTAGGCAGGGCGCGAGAAAGCAAGACTGAAAACAAGGTGCCTAAGAGAAAACGAAGGAAAGCGGCCTAGTTTGCATTTTAAGGACCCGTTGCTATAGGCTACAGGAGACGATGAGTTCTCGCGAGATCTCGATACCTCACGCCTAAGCCTAGGGTTTTATTGAGACGAAGGAAAGCGAACCTTAAACTAAATAGGGCATCTTTTGACTCTCGAGGTTTCTAGGTGTGATGACCAGGGGTCGATGGTACTGACTAGGAAATCCCGCGAGATTAGGAGTTGGAGCACGCAGTAGCTGGGCAGAAATCTTAGCGGCGGGGGAGTGCGGCTGTGAGGGGGAGGGCGCACGCCTTACGTGATGACGTAGCAGCCTTGCGAGTGGGTATATTAACTCGGTGGCCGCGCCGGGCGCTCCAGAGCCGCAGTTCTCCCGTGAGAGGTCTTCGCGGTGAGTCAGGCACACTCGCTCAGCAGCAGAAGACTCCCGAGTTCTCGGTATTCTTCAGGGATGAGTCATGTGGCAGTGGAAAATGCGCTTAGGCTGGACCAGCAGTTTGCTGGCCTAGACCTGAACTCTTCAGATAATCAGACTGGAGGAAGTACAGCCAGTAAAGGGCGTTATATTCCTCCACATTTAAGGAACAGAGAAGCTACTAAAGGATACTACGACAAAGACAGTTCAGGGTGGAGTTCTAGTAAAGATAAGGACGCATACAGCAGTTTTGGATCTCGTAATGATTCAAGAGGGAAGTCTAGTTTCTTCAGTGATCGTGGGAGTGGATCAAGGCGAAGATTTGATGATCGTGGACGGGGTGACTATGATGGCATTGGCAGCCGTGGAGACAGGAGTGGCTTTGGGAAATTTGAACGTGGTGGAAACAGTCGCTGGTGTGACAAATCGGATGAAGATGATTGGTCAAAACCACTCCCACCAAGTGAACGCTTGGAACAGGAACTGTTTTCTGGTGGGAACACTGGGATTAACTTTGAGAAATATGATGACATTCCAGTTGAGGCAACAGGCAACAATTGTCCTCCACATATTGAAAGTTTCAGTGATGTGGAGATGGGAGAGATTATTATGGGAAACATTGAGCTTACTCGTTATACTTGCCCAACTCCAGTGCAGAAGCATGCTATTCCTATTATCAAAGAGAAAAGAGACTTGATGGCTTGTGCCCAAACAGGGTCTGGAAAAACTGCAGCATTTCTATTGCCCATCTTGAGTCAGATTTATTCAGATGGTCCAGGCGAGGCTTTGAGGGCCATGAAGGAAAATGGACGGTACGGGCGCCGCAAACAATATCCAATCTCCTTAGTGTTGGCACCAACCAGAGAGCTGGCAGTACAGATCTATGAGGAAGCCAGAAAATTCTCATACCGATCTAGAGTCCGTCCTTGTGTGGTTTATGGTGGTGCTGATATTGGTCAGCAGATTCGAGACTTAGAACGTGGATGCCACTTGTTAGTAGCTACTCCAGGACGTCTTGTGGATATGATGGAAAGAGGAAAGATTGGATTAGACTTCTGCAAGTACTTGGTGTTAGATGAAGCTGATCGAATGTTGGATATGGGGTTTGAACCTCAGATACGTAGAATTGTTGAGCAAGATACTATGCCTCCAAAAGGTGTCCGTCACACTATGATGTTTAGTGCTACTTTTCCTAAGGAAATACAGATGCTGGCTCATGGTCTTTTAGATGAATATATCTTTCTGGCTGTAGGAAGAGTTGGCTCTACATCTGAGAATATCACACAGAAAGTAGTTTGGGTGGAAGAACTAGATAAACGGTCATTTCTGCTTGATCTTTTGAATGCAACAGGCAAAGATTCACTGACCTTAGTGTTTGTGGAGACCAAAAAAGGTGCAGATTCTCTGGAGGATTTCTTATACCATGAAGGATATGCTTGTACCAGT
The DNA here is from genome assembly GCA_004027915.1 of Capromys pilorides. Classification (NCBI taxonomy): domain Eukaryota; kingdom Metazoa; phylum Chordata; class Mammalia; order Rodentia; family Capromyidae; genus Capromys; species Capromys pilorides. The sequence goes on from PVKN010044046.1 coordinate 10,028, forward strand.
ATCCATGGAGACCGCTCTCAAAGAGATAGAGAAGAAGCCCTGCATCAGTTCCGCTCAGGAAAAAGCCCAATTCTAGTGGCCACTGCAGTAGCAGCAAGAGGACTGGATATTTCTAATGTGA
>PVKN010044047.1:0-10145 GCA_004027915.1 Capromys pilorides
CACATGAAACAATGACCACATTAAAAATAAAATATATTAGGAAATTATTATTTTCTTAAATATAAACATGTTTATACTTAACCACTATTAAATTGAAATATCCATTTTACTGAAGATTTGTCTTTAAGTTGCTTAGAGAACAGGAGCCTATAGATACTAATTTTATTTTATATTGGAGCTACAGTTAATTGCTTGTACTCTACAACTACTCAGTTTTCATCAGTTAAATACTATGCAATCTTAGATAAATTTGGCTCTCTCAGCTTTCATTTTATCATTTGAAATATATAATTAATTTAATCGCATATAGCTTTCATAAGAGAGGTATTTATAAAGAACTTCGAAATATGAGAATGAAAGATTTCAAGCAAATTTGTCATTATAATTTGAGCTAATTTACACTACAATGCTAAGTAAAAATGTGAGAGCATTCACTATGGCACCTTAGGAAGTTCACAGTTGTACAGCAACCTTTTTCTTCTCAATATAAAAATAAAAGAAAACTAAAGTTATAGCTCAGTGGTCTGATACTTAACTACTAAGAGCAAGGCCCTGGGTTCTATCCATACGACCACCCTACCCCATATACACACAAATTACTAAAGGCTCCCTTCCCTTCCCTCCCCTTCCCTTCTCTCCCCTCCCCTCCCTTCCCTTCCCTTCTCGGCCCTCCCCTCCCTTCCCCTCCCCTGCCTTCCCTTGCCTTCCCTTGTCTTCCTTCAAGTACAAAATAGTGTTAAAACAGAAAAATTACAAATGATACAGAATTTCACTTAACAAAATAATATGAATTTCAGTTTTGTTGTAATGCATAGTACTGGCTTCTAACCAATTCATGCTACCAGATATATACATGCAAAATTGGAAGAAAAAAAGAAATACATAAAAAAGTAGAAGAAAAAGGAGAAACAATGGAAAAAAGGAAACAAATTTAACATTTTATGCCCCTTTCCATATAATTAATCACATATTAGACCATTGAGCTATAGCTTTAATTCTCTTTTATTTTTATATTGAGAAGAAAAGGACTGTTGCAGAACTGTGAATTTTGTAAGCTGCCATAATGAATGCTCTCACATTGGTAATTAGCATTGTACCAGAAATCCACAGTACAGTTGTACAAAGCACCCTGCTTACATATAGTTATATCTCCCGTCCCCCATTCTGTCCTCCTCAATTCCATTTTCTCTTTCAGATTCTCACACTAGGGAGAAAATACAATGCTTGCGCATGTCAGTTTAATTTATGTCACTTAAGAGTATGGTCTCTAGTTGCATCCATTTACTAACAAAAAGACTCTAATTTATCCTGTTTTATAGCTGAATAATACTCCATTATGTAAAAAAGCCACATCTTCTTTATCCACTCCTCAATTGGTAGGCATCTGGGTTGTTTCCAGGATTTCAACATAACAAATTGAGCAACTATAAACATTGGTGGACATAAATCGCTATGATATGATGTTTTTAGTTCTTCTGGAAAAATACCCAGGAAGGGAATAGCTAGCTTGAGTGGGACCTTGAATCCTTGAATTCTACTTTTTTTTAAATCCTACTTTTGAAAGAGACCTTGAATCTTACTTTTTAAAGTAATCTCCACACTGATTTCCATCGTGGTTGTACCAGTTTACACTCCCACCAACAGTGGAGAAGGGTTCCTTTTTCCCCACAGCCCCTCTAGCATTTGTTACTGGCTGAATTTTTGATGTTAGCCATTCTTTCTCGGGTAAGCTAGAACGTCAGGGTTGTTTTAATTTGAATTTCTTGAATGACCAATGATGTTCAACGTTTTTTCATATATTTAGTTGCCATTTGTACTCCTTCATCTGAAAATTGTATATGCATCCCAGATGCTAGTTTTCGGATTGAATCTTTGAATTAGGGCTATGATTTTTTATAATTCTTTATATGCTCTAGATAGAAGGCTTTTGTCCAAGGAATAGTCAGCTATAATTTTTTTCCAATTTGTTGGCTTTCTTTTTACTTTGTTGGAGATTTCCTTCAGAGTGTAGAAACTTTTTGAAAAGATGAGATCCCAGTTGTTGATTCTTTGAAGTATTTCCTGTGCACTTTGGGTTTTATACAGGAACTCTATACCTACCTTTATATCTTTAAGATTTCTACCTACATTTTCTTCCAGAAGATTTAGTGTTTATTTTAATATTCAAATTTGACCCATTTTGACCATAGTTTAGCACATGATGATAGACATGTGTTTAATTCTAGCCTTTGGCATGTGAAAAGCCAGTTCATTCAGCACCATTTATTAAAGAGGTTATCTTTCTTCCAGTGAGTCTGTTTGGCCCCTTTATCAAAGATAAGGTGGCTGAGTGCATCTGCAGTTGTGTCTGCACCTTCTAATCTGTTCCACTGATTCACAGGTCTATATGCCACAACCATGCTGATTTTATCACCATAGCTTTCTAATTTCAAGTCAAGGATTGTGATAGCTCCTGTCTTTCCTTTGTTTCCCCAGACTGCTTTTGATATTTTGGGTCTCTTCTGGTTTCAAATGAATCTGAGGAAAGTTTTTACTAGCTTTGTGAGTTATACTAACAGTATTTTTATGAGGATTGCATTGAACCCGTAAAACAATTTGGGAAGTATGGTCATTTTTACAATGTTGGTTTTATCCAGGAGCGTGAAATATCTTTCCATTTTCTCAAATCCTCTTTTCTCAGAGTACTATAATTTTCACTTCATAAATCTTTTACTTCCTTTGTGAGGTTGATTCCTAAGTATTTCTTTTCTTTTTTGTTGTTTTTACTATTATTTTTTTTTTACAATCATGAATGAGTGTTGGACTGTCAAGAGCTTTTTCTGCATCTACTGAGATAACCATGTGGTGTTTGTTCTTGGCTCCACAGATATGGTGTATTACATTTATGGTGTATTACATTCAGAATGCTGAACCATTTCTGTATTTCTGGGATAAATTCCACTTGGTTGTGATCTATAATCTTCTTTATGATTTGCTGCATTGTTTGTTAGTATTTTATTGAGGATTTTTGGATGTATATTAATTAGAGAGGTTGGCTTAAAGTTCTCTTGGTTTGATCTTTAGTATTCGAGTAACACTTGCCTCCAGGAAAGTTTTAGACAATTAATTCCCTTTAAACTTGATTGAAGAGTTTGAGAAAAGTTGGCATTAAATCTCTAAATTTCTTGTAGAATTCTGCTGTGAATCCTTTGGGACTGGGCTTTTCTTTGTTGGTTGTTTTTAATCACAATTTCAATTTTGTTTCCCGTTATTGATTTATTCAGAGTTTGTAAATCTTCTTGATTCAGCTTTGGCATTTCACACGTACCTAGGAAACTGTTTATTTCCTTAGTTTTCCACCTTGTAAGAGTAAAGATTTGGGAAGTAGGTATTGATGATCTTCTGAACTTAGGGCCTATAGTGATTTCACCCTTTTCCTTCCTTGTTGCATAAATTTGGGTTTCCCCCCTTTTTTGATTATATTTGCCAAAGGTTTATCAATTTTATTCTTTCAAATAACTAACTCTTTGATTCATTTATTTTTTGTATTGTTTTCTTTATCTTCATTGTAATAATTTCTGCTCTAATCTTTATAATTTCCTGCCTTCTTTGGGCTCTGGGCTTGACTTGCTCTTCTTTTTCTAGGATCTTGAGGTGCAGGATAAGATAGTATATTTGGGCTTGCTCTGTTTTCTTAAGGTGAGAACTTACCAGTATAAATTTTTCTTTTAAGACAGCTTTCACTGCATACCATAGCTTCCAGGAAATTATATCTGCATTTTTGTTTGACTGTAAATACCTTTTAATGTCTTCTTTAATTTCATCTGTGATCCATTGGTTGTTTAGGAAGTTGTTATTTAATTTCCATGTGTTTGTGGTGTTTTTGTAGTTTCTTCTTTTTCTTAAAATGTATTTTGTACAGTCTTACTATGTAGCACAGACTCATAGTGATTCTCTTGTTTTCAGCCTCACTGGTGCTGAGATTACAGGCATGTGCCACCATGCCTAGACTCTGTCACTGGTTCAGCATGCCTGGGGGCAGGACTGGTGTAGCATGCAGTGCCAAGGATTGAATGCTAGTCACTGTGATTGCCTATGCAGGCACTGAATCCGCTGAGCTATCTTGCCAATCCTGTTTTTGCAGCTTCTTTTGTCAATAACTTCTAGTTTCAGTGTACTGTGGTCAGATATTATACATGGAATAATTTCAATTCCTTTGCATTTACTTAAGAATTCTCTGTGTGTTAGTATATGGTTGATTTTGGAGAATGTCCCATGTGCAGCCAAGAAGAATGTGTGTTATGTTCCTTCTTGGTGAAACTCTCTGTAAAGATCTATCAAGCTGATTTCTTTACAAGTTTGATTTAGTCCTATTTCTTTGCTGTTTTTTAAAATATATATAGTTGATCTATTTCTTTGTGACAGTGGTATGTTAAAGTCCTCATTACAATTTTATTATTGTTTATTTGATTTTTCATGTCTGTTAAAATTTGTCTTATATACGTGGGTGCTCCTACATTGGGCACATATATTTATAATTTTTATCTCTTCCTCTTATAGTTTTCCCTTAAGAAGTATGTAGTGATTTTCTTTATCTCTTTGAATGATTTTTGGTTTGAAATTGATATTGTCAGCAGCCAGAATAGGTATCTCTGCTTTTTTCTGATTTCCTGTAGCATGAAGAATTATTTTCTTTCCTGTGACTTTTAGTTTGTGAATATTCTTCTGAGTTAAATGTGTTTTTTGTATGCAAGATACCTATGTTTCATGAATGTAAGATTATCCTAACAAGTACTATTTATTGTATTAGTATAAGTACTCTATTTTTTCTCAAGGTAGAAGTATTTTAATATGCACTATTCTATTTCATGTATTAAAAATGTTTAGCTCTCCTTAGGCAGGGGGTGGTGGCACATTCCTAAATTTCAACTCTTATAAGGCTCAGACATAAAGACAGCTGCAACTTCCAGCTTGCAGTCTGGACTATCTAATGAATCAAAGAGAACCTGAGAGGGCTCGCCAAATAGCTCAGCAGATTAAAGCACCTGCTTAGGCAGACAGAGGGACCAGGTTTGATCACCATATACTGTACCAGTCCTGCTTCTGGGACACAATGAGACAGTGATTGAGACTCTGCATGGTGGCACATGCCTGTAACCCCAGTGCTTGGGAGGCTGAAAACAGGAGAATCCGTGTAGTGAGACCCTACAGATCCTGTACTAAAATACATTACATAAAAAAAAAGACACAGAGAGAGAGCCTGAAACTCGGTCTCAAAAAAAAAGGTTACTTTTCTTGTCCAATTTCTATGAGTTATGAGTTGATTTTTAAATAATCCCCTGATCCAATAATTTTTCAATGATTATTTTTCATCAATAAGTCTTATGAGGGCTGGTCTAAGTGCCTGCCTGGCAAGTGCAAGGACCTTGGTTTGATCCCTGGTATGGCATGCTATGCTGGCCCTGGGACCCCATGTCCATTGTGCTCAACACTAAAACCAGGCGTAGTGGCTCATGCCTGTAATCTCAGTGCTGGGGAGACTGAGACAGGAGGATTACTATAAGTCTGAACTGCATAACCAAAGCCTGTACTAAATAAATAAATAGATAATTTTAAAAATAGCTTTTAAAATAATAATTATTATGAGTTGAATAATTTACAAAGTACTAATAATAATCTTTAAGTTTCTAATGGTTACAAACACTTTTTACACAATTAAATGGTACGGTCAACTAGCAATTTTATCAACAAGCAAGGACTCTGTCTTAAACATATTACTCTATATGCAATATTGATTACCACTTGGCTTTTTTTTAGACAGCTAAAAAAAAGGCAACACAACAGCATTTTGCTGTCACATTTACAAAGGACCTGCAACTTTCAAGAAATGCCCTTTGTTAAGTGTTGTAAGCTAGCTTAAATGACTCTATTTTGTACTATTTTATGAGCTATTTGTCCTCTGGCTCACCCTGCCTGACCATAAACCAAGGAATGTGCTAAACCTTTTAGACACAAGATAGAATCCCAGGTATCCCAGTGCTCAAACTGAGAATTGATTTAACCCTTGACCCTTGACACAAGCCCTCCTACCCCACACAAACTCTGTCTTTGCCTTTGTTTAGTCCAAACTCTATTCTTACTTTTATTTGACCAAAACTTTGTATTCCCCCTTGTTGAAAGCTGACTCTGCTACCCTTCTCTGTAACAAATTTTGTGATTTGTGATTGCTATATTATAAAATCTTGTCCTCTCAATAAACCCTGACCCTGGTCACAGATGTTCTCCCTAATTGCAGGCATGCCTGGTACTGGGTGTACAAGAGCAAAGGGCAACTCTCAGCTCCTGCAGCATCTCCTCTCCCTCCCTAACTCAGGCACCGAGTATCCTACCTAACTGCAGACTCAGAGACAAGTCCTAAATCTTGTAAAGTTCCTCTCTCCAATCAGAGACAACTCCTAAGATTCCCCCACCCAGGGCTGTGGTTTCTACTTTTTAAACGCTTTGTTCCATTCTCCTGACCCACAGGAGGGTGCGGGCCACTGAGCTCAGCTAAATAAAAGCACTACAAATTTTTGCTTTTGGGTCTTTGTTTTCATCACAACGTGCAGCAGTAAGACCAGATATTAGAAGCAGCATCTGATGATAAGGCAAAAAATATCTAGTGTTCTAGCTGCTATCTAAAATATTTCCCAAAAGGTTCACTATATTGAGGCCTTGGTTGCCAACTGATTAGCTTCTGCAGTGACTGGATAACTAGTCCTAAATTCATTAATGGGTTAATCCATTGTGAATGCATAATTTGATAACATTATTGGGAAGCAAATGAAGCAGAAGGTGATAGTTGACTGGAAGTATATCATGGGGGATTATCTTGGGGACTCTATCTAGTTCCTCATCCCTTTCTTGGGCTCTCTTTCCGCTGATTATCATGAAGTAAGCAACTTTCCTTTGTCATGCCCTTCTACTGTTTTTCCATAGCCTCAGGCTCAAAAATACCCAATATCTCCATAGGGCCTGATGACATAAAATTAAGAGCAATGTGAAGCTTCCTGTGTAAAATTGTAGGGCTGGGGAGATAGCTCCGTGGCACAAGTGCCTGCCTGGCAAGTGCAAGGTCATGAGTTTGAACCCCAGTCCAAACCCAAAAAATAAATAAAGACACCTCAACCTTTGTAAAATTGTGATGGCCTTTCATTGGGGATTTCTGGATTTTGGAACCTATATTTAAGGTGGCCTTAACACTAATATTAAAAGCTGAAGTCAGGAACAGACTATCAATCTTCGAATTCTATTCTTCTTAGAGAATATAATAAATTTAGGTAGATATAAATGTTAAATGTTTGGTTTCAGCACTTTGAACAGTTACTGCTATTGTTACTTCCTCATTCTTTCTACCCATTTGAGTCCTATACTTCCTTCTGGCCCAGGTGTAATACCTCATCCATAGATCTTCCAATAAATTTTACTCATCTTGAATTACTGTACATTTTATCAATTTAGAATCCCTAGTAGCTAACTTATCCACTTATTTAACTTAAACCTGCCATTTATAGTATAATGGTTGTTCTTGTTTATAATACTGTTGTAGGCAGCCAAATTAGATAGAAATATTATAGACAGTCAGATAGGGTCAGGTCCTCGAGGACAATATGGAAAACAACTTGACTATAAAGCTTTTCAAGAAACAGGCACCTCAGTTGTGGGCCAGACCTTGAAACAAAAGAGTAAGGAAATGCAGCCACCTACTTTCTTAAAGATAAGTATTAGGGATTGATATTCTAGATGAGTATCAATCACCCTAAAAGAGCCTAAATGAGTCAGGAACTCAACTCCAACAGGAAGAATCCTTATTCCATATTCATGCCTGCTTACTACATGACTTGCTTCCCAATTTATTCCCAATGTAATCAATTTTACCTGAACAATGGTGCTTGTAATCTCACTGGCCGAACATAACTTTGTCCCACCTCATGACCACCTAAGCAAGTTACCCTGGTTTTCACCTTAGGTTCACCTTATCACATGGTTTTGCCCTACAAGACCCCTAAAAAAGACAATTTCCTGGACAACTCACTAGGGTTTCCCTTCTGTTCTCCTCTTGGACAGAAGCTTTCTTTTCCAATAAATATTCTATTCTAATCCCGTCTCATTTCTAAAATTCATTTTTCGGTTTTAGAGGACACGAACTCATCCAAGTGTCTTTCAGGTTGGAAAATCAGTGTTTTCTTCCTGCATCAATACTAGGGATTGATCATGGTGTCTTTCTATTAAGCTACATGCCCAGTCATTTATTTATTTAGATACTGGGAATCAAACCTAAGATCTCTCAATTCATTTGCAAGGCAGGCTCTGACTGAGCTATCTTCCTGACCCACCATGATTAATTTTTGAGACAAGATCTTGCTAAAGTCACTGAGTTTCTCACATGTTTGTTATAAACAGCTTCCCAGGGTGTTGGAATTATAGTGTGCCACCATATTCATTCTATAATGTATTTATTTTATTTTATTTTTGTCTTTTTGAGACAGTGTTGCATTATGTAGTTCAGGCTGGCTTTGAACTCACTTTGTGACCTAGGCTAACCTAAAACTCATAGTGATCCTCCTAAACCTTGGGAGCACTGGGATTACAGGCCTGTGTAACCATGCCTGGCTGTTTTTTGTTTGTTGGTTTTGTTTTGTTTTGTTTTGTTTTGAGAAGCTGGGGATTGAACTCAGGACCTTGCTAACAGGCTGGTCTAAGACTATTACTTAGAAGTATACTCTAAGGGCTGGGTAGATAGCTCCATGGCACAAGTGCCTGCCTGGCAAGTGCAAGGTCATGAGTTTGAACTCCGAGCCCCCATCCCACCCCCCTCAAAAAAAGTATGCTCTGACATTTTTACAATGACAAAATTGTCTAACAATTCATTTCTTAGACTTTCCCTCTTGTCATTAAGACACTCATGCCTGTATTGATTTTAGTTATTCATCTGAAATATAGGTGTCAATGGCCCAGGAATGTTACTTATATGCCATTACAATGCAAACTCCTTCCTAGCACAATAAAGCAAACATATAAAGATTCTTAGAAGGGCCATATAGCTCAGCAGCACAAGCACCTGCCTGGCAAGTGCAATGTACTCAGTTTGATTTCTGATATAAAAAATAAATATCTTTGAAATTTCTGAAAGAATAAACACACCACCTGGGTAGCAAAATGCATACCTATAATCCTAGCTATTTGGGAGGTTAAGGAAGGAGGATTACAAATTGAAGGCCAGCCTCAGCAACTTATAGATTCACAGTGAAATTTTAAAAGGAATGGGGATGTAAGTCACACATAGTATAACTCTGGTACTCAGTACCGAAAAAAAAGTAAACCTGTCTGATAATGAAAATGTGAACAACTTCAAATTGTTTTCATTTGAAGTATATAAGCTGGGGCTGGGGAGATAGCTCAGTAGTCTAAGTGCCTGCTTGGCAAGTGCAAAGACCTGAGTTCAGTTCCTGGTACTGCATGCTGTGCTGGCCCCAAACCCCAAGTGCATCGTGCAGGCCCAAAACCAGGCATGGTGGCACACACCTGTAATCTCATCACTGGGGAAGCTGAGACAGGAGGATCACTATGAGTCTGAACTGTGTAGAAAGACCTTATAACAAACAAATAAATTTTAAAAATATGTACACGCTGTCAATATTATCTCATTAAGTATAAATCACAGTCAAGTTATCCTAACAAAACTTCCAATATGTTTAAAGTAGAAAACTATTTTAAGATACTTATACATTAATTTTATGTATTACAATTATACAAGCAAAATAACTGTGTTTCTTTTAAATTTATTTTCACTATGAATTTATCATAAACTACAGACATAACTAGTCTTTTTTTTAATGGCTGGCTCAGCCTGCCCTGGGGGTGGGGCTGGCACAGCATGTGATGCCAAGGGTCAAACCGCAGTTCCTGCGGTTGCCTAAGCTTTCCTAAGCAGGCACTTTAGACCGCTGAACCATCTCACTGGCCTGACATAACTAGTCTTCAACAGCCTCTTATTGTCCTTTAGATAAATGTTCTTTCAAAAATTTAAGAAACTGTTGGGGGGATAGCTAACTGCCAAGTGCTTGCTTAGAATGTGTGAGTCCCAGTGTGAGTCCCCCAACACTATAAAAAAAAAGCTAAAGAAA
>PVKN010044048.1:0-10145 GCA_004027915.1 Capromys pilorides
CTAATGTAAAGTAACACAAATCTATGACTAATTGTGTTTCCAGAGGTTTCCAGTTTCATACTTAAGAATATACTATAGAAGGAGAAACATATATTGAACTAATGCGTAGATATTAGTTTGATGAAGTGTAACCATGTAATGAGATATTTGAAAATATTAACATTCCAAAGACATACTCAAGCAAATATTCCATTCACTGCAATGGACATTTTGAATTACTTAAAAATAGTTAGATTTTATGGTCAATTGGCTCTAACTATGTTACCAATAATAAATTGTAAATCTTAATGTACCACCTTTTAAGATCACCAGAGATGATATTTTAAGGCAAAGAGAAAATGTAAGAATTTGTACACCATTTTGCTCGTTGTAATTGTTATTAATAAATTAATAAAGAAGGGGGAGCGAAGGGATGAATTGCTGGAATTCATTAAATTGAGGATAATTCTCTTTGTGCTTGAGCCAATTATTTCTAAGATAAAGTGCTTGGAGGAGACAGGAACATTCAAAGCCAAGGCATCATAAAAGCAGGGAAAAAAGTCACTAGTGGGACCGCATAGCCATGGCTGTTTTCCAGAAATTACAAACCCAGTTGGACTCACTGAAAATGAACTGGACCAATTTCCTAGAAAGCTCACTCTGTGTCTTCATCATTGAGTGTAGAGACAGATTGCCTGGGATCTTGTCACGGGTGGGACCTTTTGCACATTAACTATCGCCATCAAACCTGAATTTTTCCCACTGTAAGATTAGAACAAAAGAGTTATGTCTTTTACAGCTGGGAGGAGATAATGAATATAAAACTGTCAACAAAGTGCCTGGAAAAGTGTCAGTTTATATTACTTTATGCATATATATATATATATATATATATATATATATCTATAGTAAGCTTAACATGATAAATAATATAGCTATTATATTATGCACTATACTTATATATTACCTTAATCAGCTTGGGCTGCTACAGCGAAGCATCATGGAGTGGCTAGACGAAACAAGAGATATTTACTCCTTACAGTTCTGGAGGCAGGGACTCCAGGTTCAAAGCGCCAGCAGATTTGGTTCTTGGTGGGGTGCTCTCCTTGGTTTACTGATGGTCACTCAGAGGAATGAGAGAGGAGAAGGGAGTGAGAAGGAAGGAGCAGGCAGCGGAGAGGGGATGCGTTCTCATAAAGCTGCTAATCTCACCATGGGGTTCCACTTCATGATCCCCTGAACCTAATTACCTCCCAAAGATTCCACCTCCTAGTACTTTAGGACTTCAATATATGAATTTAGGGCAGACATAACACTGTGAAATTATTTAGGGATTTATCAGTGATGAGAGCTTCAACTGAATGAAAAAGCATCTGGCGTTAATGTCAGAATAGCTGCCAATGTGTTTTGCCATTAATTTTCCCTTACTGCAAGTATTCCTTGAATTTAGTGATTTGAAGGGTCACACATTATAAAAATGGATTAAATGTGTCATGGAATGATTAAAAAGATAGACCCTTGGGCGAATGTCACTATTTGGGATTTTTTTTAAAAAAAATCATAGATGCATTCATTGTTAGCAAGCTTTAACAGTGAAAGATTACTGTTCATTAGCTTAAAGGATACTGTATCTTAGACAGGGTGTAATAGGTTTGTAATCCCTGAACTTGGAAAGCTGAGGCAGGGGGATCACTGTGAATTTGGGGCCAGCCTGGGCTACATAGTGAGTTCAAAGTCAGCCTCAACTACATAGCAAAACACTGTCTTAAAAATATTAAAGGAAAAAAAATGCTGTATGTATTGGAGAGCCATAGGCCGAGAGTTCCAGGGTGGGCTTGTGCTAAATAAGAAAATGCAAGGTCTTTGCAGTTTGCACATTATTGGTGAAATGTGCGCAGTTATTTAAAGGATTTAATGACAGATATAAATTAAAGAGATCTCATTTCAAATTAACAGCTGATTACCATTAACAGTAGAAACCTAAACAAGGCTCTGGATCACCAAGTTACTAGTAGAATCTTTATAGGCACATGTTAGCTTCAGAGATTAACAGTGGAGTCAAAGAAGCAATAAAGTGAATCAGTGTTTGGTAAATATAGGACGTTTTGATACTAAAAGAGCCCAGTGTGTGTCTAATGACAGGGATGAAGAACAAGTTGATTTGGGGATAGTTTGGTCTAGACAGGCAGGATTATCTGTTTCAAGAATTGGAGAAAGGGGCCGGCAAGATAGCTCAGAGGAACAAGCACCTGCTTAGGCAAGCCCAAGGACCAGGGTTGCAGTGGTGGGGGGTTGGTGGTTGGGGTTCAATCCCTAGAACCACATGCCTGCATTGGCCCTATGCCTGTCCCTGTCCCACCGTGCTCTGAGCTGGCCAGTGAGACCCGGTGTGGTGGCACATGCCTGTAATCCCGGTGCTGGGGAGGCTGAAAACAGAAGGATCACTATGATTCCGAGCTGCATAGTGAGACTTTGTACCAAATAAATAAATAAATAAATAAGACTTTGTACCAAATCAATCAATCAATCAATCAATCAATCCCCCAAAACAAAACCAAAAAAAAAAAAAAGAAAAGAAAAAACTGGAGAAAGTACATATCCTTTTGAAAAGTTATCTCTCTTTCTGGTTTTATTTATCTGCTCACTTATCTACTTTTCAGATGGAGACTTGCTATGTGATGCAGGCTGGCCTTGAACTAGTTTATATACAGGCCAGCCTGGCCTTGAGCTAATGGCAATCTTCCTGCCTCAACCTCCTGAGCACTGAAATTATAGTTTTGGGAGCCAGCAGACTTTGCTGGGCCCTTTAAATTGTTTATTTATTTATTATTTATTATTTTGTTTTTTGAGAGACAGTCTCAACCTGTAGTTCAGGCCTGAAATTCACCAGGTAGCCTAGGCTGGCCTTGAATTAGCAGAGATCTTTTTGCCTTGGCCTCCTGAATGCTGGGATTATAGGTATGCACCGCCACATCCTGCACTGTTCTTATTTCAGATCTGATAATGTCTGAAATATCAAAGGAAGATACTGCAGCACTAAATGACTTTCCCCAGCTATTAAACTTAAAAACATATTACTAATTTATAATCCAATGTATTGTTTTCCTCCCAAAATCATCGGAGAAAGGAGAGCAAGTGTGTATGCTCCCAAGAGTGTTTTCTAAATGAATGCAGGAGTATTTTTTTTTTTTTTTTTTGGTATTATGGCCAGCTCAGCCTGCCCTGGGGCTGGGGCTGGCACAGCATGTGGTGCTGGGGATCGAACTGTGGTTCCTGCGGTTGTCTAAACTTTCCTAAGCAGGTGCTTTAGACAGCTGAACCATCTTGCCGGCCCTAATGCAGGAGTATTGAAGGGCGAAGACAGGGATTGTTTTGGGTGAGCACTGAGGTTTACATTGATGCAGTATTTGGAAGAAAAGGGAAGGAAGTCGAGTTGGGAGTGCTCTCAAATGGGGAAGTTTGTGCCTGGAAGGAAGGGTGGAAACAAATGTGGCAGCAGTGCACAGGGACCCAGGTTCTCTTGGGGTCTTCCTGATGGACCCTGGGGAGGGTGGGGAGGAGACATTTTTCCCTGCTGATCAAATTTAACATCAAATGCGGAATGATTTGCTTTACCTTTAGCCTCTTTTTTCTCAACTTTGAGATGGCGGCTGTTTTTCTGTCAGACACAAGCTTCACTTAATGACTGTAGTTTATTACCCAATAGGTCATATCCTGTATATTTTAAGAACAAACACCTCAGAGACTGTGACTTGGTGGAAGGAGATGACATGTGTCACTGCTGTTATTTTCACCACAGCCTGGTGGAAAAACTAATTACCTTTTCATCTGGGCAAATTCAGAGGTCAGTTTACCACTAGTATATCACTACATGACAGGGAACATGGGTAATTAGGTGGGATGCGTAACCTGGATATTCCATGGATCTCATTACATCTTATTTAGAAAGGCTATAATTTGATTGGTGGAAAATTAAGGCATCTTCTCATGGGTCATTTTATCTTTCTGCAATAATAATTCTTGGCTTGATTAAAAATTGATCCAGTGTCTTCAAGTGAATTTATTATTGCTGCAATCTATCACCCCCAGACAGATAATCTGGTTCCCATCTTTATCTGACTTGAAAAATCTGTCACTTATTATGTGTTGTTTTTTTCCCAATCATTTAAATTGATAGCATTCTAGGCAGGCATGTGCAGCCCCAGATTTCTTGGAGCAAAGCTTGCAGCATGGGTGGGTGCGTCCTTATATGGGAAGGGATTGGATGATCTGTCAATTTTAATAAATCGATTTTGAATTGGTCTAAGGCAACATTTGAGCTATTAAAATAATCAAACTCCATTCTGAGGAGTGAGAACAATTGAACGATGATGCGAGCAGATTTGCTTCCCTCTCTGTTCCTTTGTTGAGCCAGAGAACTTTAATTCTTTCATAGATTCCAAGACTGCAGACTGTGAGCCTTGGAGAACCAACCCACATATGTTTAATTACACTAAAGAAATTATACAAGATCAGTCCATAGGCAGAAAAAAATTTTGAATTAGTTCAGGCATTTGAAGAGAATCATAAATTTAATTATGTACATTTTATAGGTTGTTTGAACTCCTAGCACTAGTCCAAATAGAAGATATAAAGTTCACAAACATCAAGTGTACTTTTTGCTTTTGCATTTATTAATAGCCACCTTTTATTAAGTGTTTACAACATTCAGGTAAAAATCTCCTTACTTCACGTGCATTAGTGTACTTAGGCACCGTAGCAGCTCCATGGGGAGGATTTAGGCATAGAAAGCTAAGCGATTTCCTGAGGCCACACAGTGGGCAAGCGGCACCACCAGGTTCAGAACTTCGGCAGTCTGACTCCAGAGCAAGCCCAGTCCTAGAATCCTGGGGCCCTGGAATCCCTAGAATGAGGATAGTTAAAAGCGTGCATAGAGGTAACTACTTCAATGGGAGCAGTTAATAGATGTTTAACAGGGGTTACTATAATTTGGGCATCATTCTTGGTCCCTTGAGAAATACAAAAAGGAATGTGACAAGACTTTTTCATGAATATAATAAACCAAAAGAATATTAAATAACAGAAATGATAAAAGAGAAGCATGCAGTGCCATCCTGTAAGACACAAAGGTTGGGCTATATGACTCGGAAGAGAGTCATCAACCAAAGCCCAGCAATCTTGGAATGTTTCATGAAGGAAAGGGTTTGTATTGGATCCTGGCAAATATTTTTTGACTAAACTTCATTTAGACTCCTAAACCTTTTCCTATATCCATCTGTACACTTCCTCATAACATCAGGTCTTAGCAAGAGTCCTGGTAAGTTAGTTCTGTCAGAACCCCTGTGCTGTATGTCTAATCATCCTGGTGGTGCTCTTTATCTTCCACAACTCCCAGATAATTTTGACACATTGGCCTGTTCACAGGAAACATTCTGATAAGTGGGTTTAGCCAGAATCCCTCTCTACATAACCTTCATCTTTCCCCTTTGTAATTTTCCATCCGCCAACCCCACACTACTCCGTGGTGATCACTTCTCACTTACCATGCTATATGGTGAACTAAGCTCCAATTTTTACTGAGGTCTCTTTCTTCCTATTGCAATAGTTTTGAATGGAATATCTATCTATCTATCTGTATATTACCACTTTAGTTTTGATTGATAGTCTTGAAGAGCAGTTACAATCTGGAGAGACAGAGAGAAGACTCATAGGTTTCTAGACGGGAGGACTGGTGAAAAATAGGGAGATGCGAACAGATCAGATGACTTAGGAGCGAATGCCTGGGGCAGAAGACCTGGGAAGGGCTGGTAGGTCACTTGGGGCCAAGTGTGGGAACCTTGAGCACTAAGAAAGGAGAGTGAATATGCCCAGGACACCAAGGCAACACTGGAAGATTTGCTATGAAAGAAGAATGTGAGCCAAGAAAATTTGAGGAGGGAAAATTGATCATAGAACAGATTATAGAATAGAGACTGGTTGATTTGGGGTCTGTTCACTTCAGTGTTCCCAGGGGAAAGATGAAGCTGATGTGGTTTAAATTCATATCATGGCCTGTGAAACTAGTGCTCTGTGTTCTGCTCCAGCTCCCTCACCAGTCATCTACCTCTGTCTTTTATCTGTTGCCTCCTGTTCTGAAAGTTTCATCAGCTCTTCTGTATCTGGAAATCTCATGATTTCAGCTTCATGACTAAGTATTCCTTTTCTGGCTACTTATTTGGTTGGCCTTGGCCTTCACCAGAGCCTGCCACCATCTGTTACCCTTGTTTATTTTCAATTTATGACTCACAGCCCTGGCTGCCTTGGACCTTATCAATCCCAACAGCCAGGGAGAGCCACAAGGAGGTAATTACCATAAAAATAAATGATAAAGTGTCAGGTATTGACAGAGAAACCTTACAGGAAGGACAGCTGCCATAGGGAAGAAGCTGTATATTAACAAATTTGAGTCATTTTTAGGATCCTAGATACATGGATCTGTCTAAAATGGTTTATTTTCATCTGAATTATAACATTTATTTAAGTAAAGCCATTGAAATCCATGTTTCATTCACCCACACATTCAGCAAATCTTTACTGAGGGTCTAGATTACAATAGTATGAGCTTTATTTCCTTGTTTTGCTAGACAATTTGGAGCAATGCTGTGGGTAACAAGTTTATATCATGTTTTCAAACATTCATGCAATCCTGAGGTTAAATCTGTTGATAGGTCCATTTATTTTACTTTTTCAAGGGAAGAAAAGAAGTTTGGAGAGGTATTGACCCAGAGTCCTATCTATCTATCTATCTATCTATCTATCTATCTATCTATCTATCTATCTATCATCTATCGTCTATCTATTTTTTTAGTGGTACTGGGGATTAAAACACCGACTGATAGAGTGGTGACTGGGAACTAAACCTGGGTTTTCTGACCCTCAGAGCAGTGCTTCCCCACAACCTAGTGGCTTATGGGATTGTGCAGGCTCAGAAGAGTGAGATGGTGATGAGGTGAAGCCTTCATATTGGCGAGTTGATGAGGACTGAGCAGTAGACTGGGAGCAAAGTAGGCTGTGCCAAGGGCACTAGCAAGTTCTAGATTGGCCACAGTGGAGATGTCCAAGGAAGGCAGTGAGCTTGGCCTTGGGCTTGTGAGTTAGGCTTACTGTGTGATGTCAGTCAAAATCATATGAAGAACAACTGTGAAGAGACTCAGAGCCTGGCTGCTGCTGAGAGTTATGCGTGGCTGGCACTCAGGGCCAGCAAGATCAACTCCACCCCTTATCTGCGTTCAGGCATGGCTTTCAAGTTGCTGTAGAGTGTGGAGGCACAAGCTCAGGCCCCAGATGGGGCTGAGGTGGGTGTTTATAGGGTTTAGTGCTAGCCAGTCGGCTGGATTTGGAGTGGCCAAGGGCCCTGGTTACAAGCTTGGGCACAGAGAGGCTTTGCTTTTCTTCCTCTTTTCTCATTGCTGTGCACATCAGCTGGAGACACTTCATTTGCATTTTTTATGATTCCTTCTCACAAAGTTTCAGATTTTTGGTCCTGTGGCTTTCCTGGGAAGTTTCTCAATTATAACTTGATGTATTTACTAGGCCACACTTTTAAGGGCATTAAATGTTATGGTTTATGAATTTCAGAGCTGGATTCTGGAGTCCCCAAGAATCCTGGGAAGTATGTTGATACTGAATGACTTCCCTTTCTGCTCTTTTTGCATCTGCTTTCTAAGATCCTTCGAACTACATAGAAAAAGTTGTTTGCCAAGCTGTGCAACAGCCCATATGGGTGTCAGTAATAATACTTGCCATGTGTTTGCTGCTTTTGCATCCCAAAACACTTTCCCACCAAGTCTCAGATGGAGTGCTTCTAGGATCTCTGTTAGATAGATGGGGACATTTATATTTGCATTTGTACTGCACAGTGAGGGAACTGGACTTTACTGAGACCACAGAACTATGTCTTAGGTTAGGCTCCCCAAATTGTGGGTAGGTTCCTGCTTAGAGTGTGTGCTTTCTTCATGGACTTTCACTGGGGCTTTTGAAACTTGAGATCTTAATGGGGTGAACTGAGGTGGTAAGGGAGGCTTACTCTTACCTATTCAAATGAGCTCCTCAGGAAGGCTGAAGATGATAATGACAAGTCCCTCTAAGTTGTGACCATTCAGCAGTCTCTCGTGTAACTGCCAACATTTTTACAGAATTCATTAAAAACCAACATGAGCCCCAAGTGATCTAAGGTCTCCTAACATGCCAATCATTAATCTAAGGAAACAGAACTGAGTTTCTTGTACCTGAAAAAAAGACTTTTGCAAAACAAAGAGTGTATCCCCTACTCTCACCTAAGGCCAGCCGTTACACTCCACAGCGGCTATTATTATAAATGGCTATATTCCTACAGCAACCCTGGAGAAAGAACGAAAGAAAATTGTGCAACCAATTTAATGAGGTGTGTGTGTAAGAGGGATGGTTAGCAATTTGTCTTTAACAATCTTGTTATATGGCAAGAGGCTCTGAGGGGAAAGAGAGAAAGAAAGAGACCAGGAGTCAATGCGCTATTTTCTAACAATCCTCAAGAGAAAGGAGATAAAGACCAGGAGAATTCACTGAGAAAATGTTTTCTCTCTGGCAACAAATGCAGGTGCTGTGGCTGCAGAACCACTAGGCAATGAGAACCGAGAAGGGTTATAAATCTGGATTTAACAAAGGTTTCACCTCAGAAGTAATAGAGTTAGAGGGTGAAAGGTTGCATCTTGTTCAGCCTTCTCTGGAATCATTTCCTGTAACACTGGAGAGTAATTTTGTGGCATTTCAGGAAGCTCAAATGAATGAAAAGAAATACGCATTTGGTACTTGAGCCATCATGTCCAAGGTGGGCAATTGGAATGCTACCCAAATATCTAGTAAATCTCAAATGAAAAGGTAGAAAACCATTTTAATTACAACATCTAGTGCCTCTGGACATGTGAGTGTTTGTGTGCTTAGTGGTAAGGCCAGGTATACAAGGGTATGTAATTGGGCTTTTCTGAAAGCAGAGTCCCTCTCACCAGGGACTCATCTTGGGCAGCGTCAAGGTTTGTGTCTAGTTGTCTTCCCAAAGCCTCATGCAGTCATGAGGCTGATTTCCAGACTATGTGATGAATTCCTGATCCAGTGCTGGGATTACGGATGAGTGTGAGTGCTGTTGGGATTATGGGCATGAGTGCTACACCCAGTCTGGGCAGATAGCCTGAATGCAGCGTAAGAGAATAGACTTGCTCTCTGTTGCCATTGTTGCCACTACTTTTTCCCTTTACTCTCTGTTCTTTACCACCGCCATAAATTGTTACTCTCTGCCATGGACCACTCTGTCTTGGAGCCAGCTGAGTATGGACTGAAACCTCCATTGACTGTGAGCTAAACAAATCTTTCCTTCCTTCATTTTGGGTGTCGGGTATTTTGTCCCAGCAACAAGAAAAGAGTAACTGAGACAGGCAGTTCTGGGGCCTGAGCCCCACACTGTCGTTGATGCATTGTGCTTCTGCCCTTCATCATGTAAATCCATCAGATTCTAATTGGTTATTAATTTATTTAATTCAGAAACTGAATACTTGTTAAGCAACTACTATATTCCTGGCCTTGTTCTAGTTCTAAGTTCAGACTCCTTGGTTCCCAGTGAAAGAATGACATCAGCAACAGCATCAAGAAAGTTATGTGGGAAATTCTTCCTCCACATCTTCATAATTACCATTGCTTTCCCAAGTCACCTTTTTTGATTGTTTTTTTTTTTTTTTTGAGACAGGATCCCTCAGGTATTTCAGGCTGGCCTTGAACATGTAGATCATCCCTCCTTATTTTCTCAAAGATTATAGGTATGGGCCACCCAGCCTGACTAAGCCACTTCTAACATTAGTAACATTGTGGTATATCATCAATGTCAAAAATGCCCTGGTGCTACAAAAGGCAGTGTTATTTTATGCAACACTTCCAAGAGGAAAACATATTCAAGGGCTGGGGAGATAGGTCGGTGGTCTAAGTGCTTGCCTGGCAAATGCAAGAACCCAGGTTTGATTTGTGGTAACCCACACAGTGCTAATCCCAAAACTGGGCATGGGGTGCACACCTGTAATCCCAGTGCTGGGGAGGATGAGTCAGGAGGAGCACTACCAGTCTGAGCTGTGCAGTGAGACTGTACCAAATAGATAAATGGATTA
>PVKN010044049.1:0-10149 GCA_004027915.1 Capromys pilorides
CAGCCCCACATTTCCATGTTAATAACAGCACAATTTATAATAACTAAATCTTAGAAACAACCTATATGCCCATCGATAGATGACTGGATAAAGAAAATGTGATATCTGTAGCTAATGCAGCTACCTTGAGTCTATAATTTTAAGTGAAATAAATAAGACACACAAGTTTAAGCACTGCGTTGCTTCACTTATGCGAGACACTCAAAAGGAAAATAAGAATGGAGAATAGATGATGGGAAGTAAGAAACCCATGCTCACACGGGAAGAACAATAAGGGAGGGAGGAGGGAAGAAAGGCAAAAGGCATTTAAAAAAGTGGAAGAAAAAATGGAAACAAAGTTTCCATAAGTAGGGAGGAGAAGAAAGGTTGAAGGAAGAAGAGGGGAATGGAGGAAAAAAGATTTAAGACATACATAAAGCTATAAACTCTCTATGATGAACTGACCACTATGTATGCCAAATATGTGGGAATAATTTCTTTAAAAAAGCAGTGTGATCCAGTTTTTTCCCTTCTCCCACCCGTGATTCCATCCCTCTTTGGTCCCTGCTGTTGTTCACCAATTTGGTCAGAGTGATGGACCCTGGTCAGCTAGCTGCATTTGGTGAAATTAATGCTGGTGTTCTGGGAGTCCCAAACTTGGAGTCACCCTGATCTGGGTAACATTTTCTTTTCTTTCCTTTTCCTTTTTTTTTCTTTTCTTTTTCTTTTTTATATTTTAGACCAGGGTCTACACGGTGTTCAGGGTCTCACTACTAGATAGGACTCGTAGTGATCTGCCTGTTTACAGCCTCCCAAGAGCTGGGATTACAGACACATGCAACCATGCCCAGTCACTGATCTGGATAATATTTTCTGTCTCCATATTCACAATTCAGTACAATTACTACATCTACAGAAGTCTGCCTACCTTGGCCAGGAATGCCACTTGTTTGACTTTATAAATTTCCTGGTTTTGTTGATTGTAGATTTTAGAAGCACACAGGCTTTCAGTTCATGAAAGGAGGCCAGGCGAAACAACTGTTGAAACACACATGCACACATACACACACACACACACACACACGTATGTGTGCACGCACTTCTCAGAAAAAATTGTGCCTTTTTGGGATTTTGCTTTTCTATTCTATGCTTGAAGTGCGGAGCCATTTAGATAAATAGCTGGCATTTGGCAGCCTGCAGGACAGCCGGGAGCCTCCCTCTTTGGCATCCCTCTGTCTAGCAGATGCTACTTCTCTCTGCCCAGTTGAAACTCCATGTTGACAAGAGGGGGCTCCCATGGCCCAGTGCCACAGGCAGATTTCACCTTGGGGCATAGAAAGGCCAGACTTCACAGGGAGAGCCAAGAGTCAGCACCAGGCGGCTTCCATATTAGTAATGAGTTCGCTACTTTCAGCTTTCAGTTGGATATAAGAAGCGTCTTGACAAGAAATCAGCAGAGCCTGAGGACTCTTTCTGGTGGCCCCCACTGGATGATAGCTAAGAGAAGCCTGCAAATGTGTAGGCACTAGTGCAGGACACATCGCTTGGCCAGAATCTGGAAGTTCACATAGTTTAAATCTCATCCTGGGCCATATCAGGTAACAATTATAAAGGAAAAGAGTGAGGAAGAGAGGAGAGAGAGAGAGAGAGAGAGAGAGAGAGAGAGAGAGAGAGAGAGAGAGAGAGAGAGAGCATTTTAAGACCAGAATTACAAAATACTTCCATTTATATGCAGGGCAAATTTATGTTTTCATGAGAGTCTGCCAGGCTACTCTAGCAGTTTTAGTAGTGCATTGCTACATCCATGTTTATCAAATATTTAAACATCCCATTTTTATTGAGCTATAATGTCTGCTGAATATGTAAGCAAAAGAAGAAGGATGAATTTTCTTTTCCACAGCAGGATTACAATGGCAACTCCTGGCTCATCATCTGTTTCCATTTATAGAATAGTCACGCTTAAATCCTCTTATTTGAAAGAAAAATAAATAAATCATCTTTGTTCTTCAATAAATACATATTATGTGGGTCCAGATCAATTGATTGATCTATCACAACATTAATTGATCAACATAGCATCTGTCTGTCCATTTATTTATCTGAGAGAGAAGCAGATGACATATAATTAGATCCATAATGGAATAACACTTTTTGTCCAATTAGCACAGCCATGAATGGTTCTATTTCTTGAAGAGAAGTAATATTTATTATTGTACTCTATCAGCTCTAACAAATCAGCTTAGAGGCTAGCTCCCATTTAAAATGAGTATCATTGGTCAGAAATACCTATTCTGAGTGGGGAGCCCGTGTTATAATCTGTAAACCCCCACTGCAAATGAATGCAGCTCCAGTAACCTAAGCCAGAGTCCAAACCACCTTGCTCATTATGACGGACAGTAATCAGTGATCTATAAAACGATTGGAGCTGAAATCATATTTTGCATTCCCAGCAGCAATGAAATAATTAATAAGCTGGAGAGATGAGTACACATCCTCATTTTTCCTCTCCACAACACCCCCTCGCTTTCTCACCTCCTAGACATGTTAGTATGGAAACACTAATGCCCTGAAGTACAGAGGCCAGTGAAGTCTTCCCGAGGAGCTGGGTCCTGTGGTTAAATCTTTCCATCCAGTGGGGATTGGCAGGGGGTTTGTGAGGGTCTCTCTCTAAAAAGACAAAATCATAATTCTAAGTCCGGAAGTAAGGAATGTATTTTCATAGTGTCAGAAGCATATTTTAAAGGTATAATACGTATTCGAGTGTCTCCTGGCTGACTATGTGGGTGTACCGCTTGTTCTGAAAATAACTGAAGTTTTATGACACAGAGTTTGGGTCAAGAATGAAAAGTTTTGAAGATTTACACTTTTCTCCAGCATTGACCTTTTGGCTTTATTCCTTAATTAAGCAAAGACACGGCAGCAAAAGGGAGTATTATGGGCTGCTGTCTCCCCAGGGCGTTATGAGGTACCAGACACAGTTAAGCTATCTCAAGACAACCATGTTCTCTGGAGTTACTTTATTGCTATTATAAAAAATCTTTATTATGGGGAAAAATATGTATTTTTATGCCAGAAGAAGATGAAGATGACAGTTAGGCTGTTGAATGGTAGTTTCAGTTGAGTTTCACCCCCACAGAGATTGTAAAACACCCAAGACTAGGGAAGGCCTCCTGATAGAATCTTAAGAAATCTAAAGGGGTATATTAATCTCTGTGAAATTCATAGTTGGAAAGCCTGTTCCAACTATTAACTGGCACTTTCCAGTTATCAAGATATTTTATGAAACTGAAAAAGTCCTATTACACTTGCTAACAGGGCCAACTTTGGGGGTGTGGCTGGCGAAATCATCTCCTTTCCACTGCACTGGATCTAAGAAGCTGGGGGTCCTGGGTGCCTCAAAATGCCTGGTCCTGTTATGAGTGCCTCAGGCCCTCTTCCCTGTGAGTCTGTCTTTCCTTTACTAAGGAAAAGAAAACTTTTAATTGAAAGGCTGCTTTACTTTTTTTCAATTAAGAATCTGGCACTTTTCAATTTAAATTATTATTATTATTATTATTATTATTATTATTATTATTATTCTGTTAATCAACTGCTCTACTACTGAGCTATACCCTCCAACCCTTCTTTTAAAGCCAATAGCTGACTCTCTCTCCCCTGAAAAGCATCACTTTGAAGTAAATCATCTGGACGTCTTTGGTTTATCAAGGTAAGATCATACCTCCTTTGTTTGAAAAACAGTATTTTAAAACCTTACATTATGGGATTTTTTTCTACCTGGAAAATTATATTCTTACCCATAAATTAATGATTGTGTTTATTATTTATATTTCTGTACCACTGAATCCCAGATATAAACTGAAATGGATCTCAGATTTCTCTTTCTCTGGCTTTTACTAATGGATCTTTTGGAAATGGCCTGTGGGTAGTTCGCCTGCATTTTTGTGTCTGTACCCTAGGAAGACAATGCGATTATTGACTTTCTATCTATGTGACAGAGAAATGAATTGGGACCCCCTACCCCACACTTTAGGTTCTGAACTGAGGAAGTCCAGATAGCAGAAGAGGGATGCATCACATGCTTGGGATAGCAAAATAAAGTTGCCCTCTCTTCTGCGATATTCCAAGCAGAACCAGGGACAAGTTCACAGAATCGATTCTTCAGCAGGCCCTGGTTCCTTATGTGGCAAACCCACGTCAAAGCTGGCCCTTCGGTGAGGTAGATATTGATGTTTTCAGTTATCCAAGCTAACCTTCGAGAATTAAATATCATCAAAGAGAATTAAATGTCATCAAAAACAAAAGCCAGGACCAATAAATCCACAATTTCTGTTCCTATGAAAGAAAGACACTAGATAACTTAGTGAGAGCCCATATCAAAAGTTTTTAAAATATTAACAAAAGGCTGGTGCTGTAATTCAGTGCGAAGGCCCTGAGTTCAATCCCCAGTATGAAATTAGTTAATTCGTTAATTAAATAAAAGGACAGAATAATTTTTTAAAAATTACCTTATCATATCGCTAAACAGATCTCAGTGAGATGTGCTTTTTTAAAAAATATTATATTTAGTACAGAGTCTACAGGGTCTCACTACACAGATAGGACTCGTGGTGATCCTCCTAATTTCAGCCTCCCAAGCTCTGGGATTCTTGCTCTGGCTTTGCTCAAATGGCTCTCAAAGAACCTGGAGTGTGGATGGCTTGCTGGGGATCCTCTCTCCTTGCTACTCTCAACACCTGTACAGGCTAAATCTCATTAAATACCTTAGTTGTCCACACAAAATCCTTCAATCCTAGTTCATGGTCCACTTTTCAGCTATTTTTTCAGCACTACATCTCAGAGATTTGGAGTGGTTCCTAAGTCACAGTGGATCCCACTTGTTTCCCTTCAAGTTACTTGCAGAGTCTATGGCAAATGGACAAGTAGCAGAGGATACCAGACAAGACAACCTCTTCACTTCTGTTGAGAGGAACCAGGTTTTGTTTTTCCTCTGCCTCTTGGACCCTAGAAGCTGAACATGTTCTTTAGTTAGCTCCATGTTTGTGAGGCAACGAGGTAGGTTCTGCGTGCCCTCACAAGGGACTTGGGTGTGATACAAGGAGTGGATTTGTACATCAGAGAAATACGTGTGGCTGACTTTGTGTTCTGTGCCCTTGAAATTGAAATCTTCTCCTCATGAACAAAAAATCGCTGGGTACCCATTTCTTAGTAGCAATTTTACTTCTGTCTCCAGTCTCACTATATTTTTATTTTGAACAGGGTTTGTTTCAGGATGTTTAATTGTTGGCTCCACCCTAAGGAAAGACGCTTGAATTAAGCACTGTAACAAGCCATTCCACACATGTTTCTTTCCAGATACCAAGTGGCATCCATGGGTCCTATAAGCCACTCCAAATGTACAGATCTCTCCTGTTTTGAAAGCAGAACAATCTCAGGCAATGGACACCACTGAATGTCCCCAAAGCGTAGTTGTCAAGTACCTGGATTCGGAATTTCACCATTTCATCTTCTCAATTTTCAGGCCTTATTGAGTTACGCGTGCGTTTCTTTTCTTCCGAAATGCTATATGCTCTTCCTGCAGTGCTCTTCTATCTTGAAGACCCCGATGCAGGCCACCCACGGGTTCTAGGGAAAAAGCCTTCCTGTAATGAGCCAGTGTGAGCAATGTAGGAAAAACACGGTGCAAAGCAGACAGAAAACCAAGTTCTAATTTTCCTACATCTAAAGGATTACATCAAACAGGTTTAAAATAATGAGAAGTATCTATTTTCTCTGCATGTAGCAGCAGAAAAATGACTGCCACCAATGAGACAGTGCCATATAGACTGGCTGTATTGTGAAACACTTCAAAGTACCACACGAACATAACAAGGTTAGGCTCGTGGGTCCTTAGGAGCAAAGTAGTCCAAAGCAACTTTGAAACTGGCATCATGGCTCAAGGTTTGATTGGGAATACAAAGAAGTTGTAAGGCACAAATACCCGGTCCAGATATTATTTTTTTGTTATTTTGCCAGCTTTCTCTGATTTCTTCTTTATTTAAATGCCACAGAGAAGATGTAGAATGCGGAGTCAGACCAAGATACGTGTGGTGAGCACTTACAAGGGAGGCTTATTGGTAATTGTGTAGCGATAAGTACCTAGATGATCACTGTTAGAAGAAAATATGGGACTGGCGTAACATACAGTGTTTTATGCACATGTTCATGTACATATGCACACGCAACATCAAAGCCAGTTCCCGATTGATGAATGGAAATTTCAAAGCTTTTTTTAACCAAAGTATTGACTTGGGTGAAATTCCATGGACGGTTAGGCTGTCACTTAATTAGGTGAAAAGTCCTGGTCCAGTACAGGAAGTCCTTCTTCCTTCCTCCTTCACTGGGCAGTGTTTCACTGCTGAAGGACCCAGAGCCTTCCACATTCCCCTGGCCCTGAGGCCAACAAAAAAAAAATCTCACTGCTCATTTGTGATAAAGTAGGTGCCAAGGCTTTATTATTTTTATTTCTTTTTTAAAAAAGTTTTTACCCGAGAGTCTAAAATTTAAACTGTATCCATTTTGAATGCAAACAATGTCTACATCTGACGTTACAGCATGATTATTAGGTTACAGGATTCTGACTTGATTTCTGTTCCTGAATGTTTTTTTGTCAACCACTAATTTTTGTACTTCTTTGTATCTGCTAGTGTTTTAGCTCTTGAATCCCAATGCTAAAATAAGGGTAATAATGGCTAACAGCAGCGTCCCCCCGGTCTGGTGGTAGTGTTATGAGAATTCTATTGGGATGTTTACCTCTCATCCTTTCTGAGAAAGTGGGTTACTTTCTCCACCTGAACCCCGTGGGGGAAGTCACAAAGCCAACACAGCGTGGCAATGCATTTTAAGAAGAGTCAGCTCCAGAGAAGTGGGGAGAAAATATATTCCCGCTTTTGTAGAGGTAAATGCCCAGCAGGTTGGAGGCTACAGGAGAGGTGGGTCTCTGGTCTCTCAGTTCTGGCAGGTCCCCAGCAGGAGCCCAGGGCCTGGGCACTCTCAGGGGAGCCTGGCCTCGCTCCTCCAGGATGGGACAGGATATGACAGCCGGCTTGTGCGCCAGCATCCTTAATATTTCCTTCCTTTCAGAAGCAAATAGAGCGTTCCCTTATCTGAATGCTAATTTCCTAGTTAAAAACCCTCCCTCGCTGACAAGGGACTGAAAGAGTTTTAAATCACAGATGTAGAGTATCAAATGCAATAATGCTCTCGCAATAGTGCATTGAAGCCTCAATTAATTAACCCTTGGGCTAAGTAGGCAGGTACATGGCGGTGGCCACAGGCGGTGGATGGATGGGATTTAAATGTGCATCTCATTTCCCCAGCACGGAGCGCGCCGTTTGGTTCAGAAAGGAGTCATTTTGCACCCTCGCCTCATTTACCCGCCGCTCTAATCCGCCTAATTCCACCTGAGATCGGGGATTGAAAGGGAAGGAGAGCGGGCTGGGCGGCGTCTCGGGCGCAGGGGCGACCCGGGGGGCGCGGTTCCAGAGGAGGAGGCCGGGTCCTGGTTCCGCCGGTCCGGGTTCGACCCGGCGCGTGGCCTCGGGGCCACTCAGCAGCTCATTTCTTCTCTGCACGCGATTTACCATCTGTGAACTCGTCTTTCACCTAATAAAAATCAGCCAGCTTTTGACTAACAAGAAAAGGAAACAGTGCTCATTGTGGGGTTTGGGGGAAATGGCCTCGCTAATGCGCGGGCCGAGGGCGGTGATTTATAGGCGGTTTTAACTGTAGGCTATGATTAGGGGGCTGGTGGTAAGTGCGTTAGATGTCTTAGTGTGGCAATAGAGTAAATAGGCGTTTTATTTATCGCAGTGCCAGGGGCCTCTTAGCGGAAGAGCGCTTCTCCAAATTGAAATATAGCAGAGTTTACACTCCTGATTAGGGCTTCAAGCGCAGAGCCCAAGGCTATCAGCTAAGCAGAAACAACGCTCGCTGACACCTAATTGTCACTGGATTAATGTGCAAACAGGGACAGCGAACAGCAACAACAAATAACCCGGTGTCAGAGCCGCTGGTGGCAGTGTCCACTCGCAGGGATTTGCGGCCAAATTGCAGTTTTTGCGTTGAGACTGGCCGGGGCCGGGCGCCCCCGAGGGCCGGCCGGGCGGGCTGCGCTGCCACCGCGGGCACCGCGTGGAGTGCGGGCCGGCAGGCGGCGGAGGAGGGGCAGTGCCTTCCCATTAATTTTTTTCTGCTTTATGTTCCCGAATTCACAGCTATTAAGTTAAAATTATGTGAATCAGGTCTTTCTCTCTAGGATCTTGTGACTTTCACCTGTCTCCATATAAAATTTAATAACCTTGTTTGTGAATCAAATCATTCCCACAACAACGGATTCAATCTGGATTGCCACCTGTCTGGCTTTGGACGCGAGCGACTGAACTGGGCAGCTGGGTTCCAGCTTTTCATGGGGACTGGTGGTTGGTTGGCTGCGTGGGGGGAGGTCAGTTGGCCTTGGGGTTTCCAGCAAGAGGGAGGACCGCCTTCCATGGTTCTAGGGATCCGGCTTGTTAAATGATCAAATTAGTGGCAGCCCCATTTTTAAAATCCAAGAACTCATCAGGATCCAAAGCAAACGGAGGAATAGGTTACATTCCGAGAAGTTCTTGTACTCACTCATTTTTCTTCTACAATTAGCCATTTAGGGAGGGAGAAAGTCACAAATACATGAATTATGCTCCTAAATGTATCTCTAAAGTTCTTAAGCTTTATTGAGCATGAAAGTTGGTCTTTCCCTGTGTTAGGAACTGAAGAAGCTATAGAACCAGCTAGTAGCTCAATGGTGCAAAGTCTTATGATTTAAATTTGACATTTGCAATTTTTTGCTGTAAAATATTACTTTCTTTATTTCAAGACTTTAGTTGAAAACCTCGTAATTCCCTTTAAGCTCCATTTGATTGTCAATTGCACAACTCTCTCCAAAGCTTAGGGCCTATGATTTTCATACACACATGATTTACGCTTTTTGTGTCACAGGATAATGTACTTTGGTATGGCTCACACTGATTTCTCTTGCATCACATGAGCTTTCCTTTAGTGAAGCTGTAAAAAAGTTGTGACCTGCTCGTAGATCCTGAATTGTCCCAAACTGCCTTTTCTGTTGCCTGCCGTACCCAGGCTTCTGTGGATACTCAGACTGTCTGCATGTTTGGACAATAGCATGAAATGGTTCACTGTTGACAATTTCCTTGCTGCCCATGGAAAGGTCAGACCTCGCCTCAGGGACGGGTATGGTGGCTACAGTGTTCTTCATGGAGCTGCACCTGTAGTGGGGGAAATTCCCAATGTTTTACTAATGACATGTGGGGAGAATTCAGTACATCCCAGTTGTGAAGCTCTAACGTTAGCCAAGCTACCAACTAGACCATAAAATTTGAGTTAGTGCTGTATAGAGCAGCTCTACTTATAAAACCAAAAATGTTGAAAGTGGACTTCAAGTTTTTCAAAAAACTAATGATATGTATTACTATAGTAAGGATTAGAATTCACAGAGGAAATATTTTGTTGATCCTATTTGGTACATGCTGCAGATCTTACTTAGCTGACTCTCGGAACTGGGAGGAAATGTAGACACTCTGCACCCTCTTTGTAGTCCTCTTTACAGATATAGAAACTGAAGTCCAGAAAGATCTTACTCAAAGCTACATAGAGCACTAAATCTTCCAAGGATTTTCATATGCATCATCATCCTATAAATACTGAAAACATATGAGAAAAATATCAAAATATTTTGTTCTACCATGTTATTTATTCAGCATTTATCAACATTAAATTTCTCCTGACACAGGACCTAGGCGGTAGCACAGTGGGAGAGAGCTTGCCTAACATTTGCAAGACCTAGGTTCAATCCCCATCACTAATACAGAAATCCTGCCAGGTAGAAACTAAATTTTAAATAATCAATTTAAAAAGTAATTCAAAATGAATGTTATTCCTTGATGCCTTATCTAGAAACTGCAAAGCAGAATTGGATATTTACAGGAGTTTTTTTCAGTATTTGGAAGTTTTGTCTTATCTTACTTTGAGGTTGGGCTTCTATTGTTCCTCTTCTACTTTTCTTCTTCTTCTTCTTCTTCTTCTTCTTCTTCTTCTTCTTCTTCTTCTTCTTCTTCTTCTGCTTCTGCTTCTGCTTCT
>PVKN010044050.1:0-10139 GCA_004027915.1 Capromys pilorides
TAATTATATGAGTATGAGTTTCTTGATTTTGGCAGTGTGAGCTACTATATGACTGATCTGTAACTTCTTTCTTCTTCATTTTTATTTTAGACAATTTTTATTGTTATATTCATTTAAGGTTGCAAATAAATTATTTACAATGTGAAAAACATTAAAAAAAAAGAAAGCTAAACTATTTGGCCTCCATGTAGGGTAGGGACAAGGAGAGGTGGGACGCTTTGTAGTCTGGATGGCCAGAAAGGGAGATTGGACTTGGTGTCCTCAGACTCCATGGATATGAGGAAATATCACCATGGGCCTGATGAATATATACAACCAGAAATGACATTAAAAAGAAAAATAATAACATAAATACGGTACAGATAAATCGTCTCATATTGATAACAACCCAACAAAGATGGACAGTTTGTACAAGTTAAGAAATAAAAGATGGGTCGTGGAAACAGCCCAGTGGCAGATGCTTGGCTGGTGTACACAAGGTTATGGGATTGGCTACTGAAAGACACAAGGCAACGTATGATAAAAGTGACTTATATGGTGAGAGAAACAAAGATGGACCAGTGTGGCACAGGAGATGACAGAAGACAGGATCATTTCTGGAAACAACAGCAGCTTCTTTCCTTTGGATTCCTCATATGTGTGACATGGTATAGGAGAATAGTTTGTTGCATTCAAATCTTTATGCATAATTAAGTGCAGGGCTAATCTTGTTTTTCATACAAGATATAGCATGACATATGTTCAGTTCAAAGAAGAGTGCATGTTTAGTTGTTTAGATTGGCAGATATACAAAATTGGACTAGGCAAAATGCCATTGGCTTGACAGGCTACAATTTTGTACATCCTTGGATTTTTAAATGTCTGTGTAAAAATGTGTAACTGCTTTTATCACATTCTATAGAGATTTATTAGAATATCAATGATTGATGGAAAATACCGATTTCAAGCTAAGTCTAAGATGTTTGTTACTCAGAAAGACCACTGTTAAACTCAATTACCTATGTTATAGAGTAATAGTATCACAGAGCTTCTCTGCTGGAGGGTTGAGAATGTAAGTTAACAGACCAAAAATTGGAGAAAAAGAAGGGCTACAAGGATAGCCAACATTTTGGCCCTAGCCCTTAAAGGTGGTCAGTGAGGACTCAGGACATAAGAAAACTTGTGCTATAACATCCTATAACTCAGTGGTTTCCCAAATTTTCTGTTCAAGGAGGTTATGGGACCTCAGAGGAAAGGGATAAATGAAGTATAGTGTATCTAAGGAGAGTCACCTAAAGAAAAAACATTCTCTCAGACTTTCACAGAGAGCAAACAGGTCAAGCAACAGCTGTGACTCATCCTGATGGCTGACACTGGCAACAGTTCTACAAAGCACTGTACATGGTTCCAAAGTTAATACTGAGGGTATTGGACCTTGGAAGATACAAAGGATGAATGCTTTGTTATATAGGTCTTGCTTTGACTTGCCCTCAATCACCCAGCAGAAAAGCTTAATTACGAGGCATAAAGCACAGAGCTAGATTAGTGTGATGAGCTATAAGAGTCTTAAACCAACAGCCTCCAACGTTGCCAGTTTCACCTGTAACCCACTGCAATTATGGAACGTTGGACTATGTATACAACTACTTCCTCTTAGTTCAAAGAGAAGAAATTTTTTCTTTTTTTCTTTCCTTACCAAAATCGATTAGAAAATTTATCACATCTACACCCTGTGCTCTGTATAACTACTATGAGGACAACAATATGCAATGGGTCAATTATTGTGAATGTACTACTAACGTGTTTTGAAATTATATTGTTATTTCTTATTAAAAGTAATAAAAAATAAAAAAATAAAAATAAAAATAACAACAACAACAACAACAAAAATATTGGTACAAAAAAGTTGTAAGAAATTAAAAAGGAGAAAAAAATTTAGGCATTAACTACTCCTTCCAATAGATCAGCAGAAAGCAACAGTACAACTATTCAAGCTCTTGTAGGGCCCACCCAATAGTTTAGTAGGTTAAAGTGCTTGCAAGCAGGCACAGGGGTTGGGGATTTGATGCTGGGGTGCACTGAGATGGCAATCGAGACTGGGTGCAGTGGTTCTTGAGAGACTGTAAACAGGCGGATCACTACAAGTCCAACCTAGGAGTGAGACCTTGAACACCCTGTAGACCCTTCTCTAAAAATACCAAAAAAAAAAAGCTATCCTGTATGTGTCTGCTCATCTGAACAAATAATTTGAAGCTAATGCTATGCGATACGACCAGCGTTGCCTAATTCCTATTATTTTGTCTATTGAAATTCTATATTTCTATTATTTTTTTTTTTTTACCATTTCCTATTCTCTTTAAAAAGGAATAATAACAAGAGGAGAGCATGTAAGAGTGCTGAAAACAGGATGCAAGACATGTGCTCTTCCCTTTACTTCTCCCCTCCAACTCCATCGGCATCGGTTCAAACTACACAGAGCAAAAGCACTTGAAAAAGTCTGTCTGAAGGAAAGGATCTGGCAGAATCCATTATTATGCTGATTTTAGCGTGCAACAGTTTTGCCAATCTTTAGCATGAAAGTTCTCAACAAATGCATGGCTTCTCTCCCATCCAAAGCACGATTTTAAAACCACACCCCTTGTTCCAGTATCTGCTACCTACCTTCGTTGGTGTTTCACTTATCAGACGATCACTTTGTCTCTGAAGCTTTTAATGTCAACCTGTCCAGTAGTCAAAGTCAAGTTCGCTACACATAATCAGTGACAGCATCGCAGTTCACTCTGCCTAACCTTAACTGTGCTGGCAATGTAATGTTTTTCACCTATCTTATTTGGTGCTGAAACTCTAGCTTAAAATTGTACACTATTAGGTGCATAATGATGAGCTACAATTTATGAAAACTTTGTTTCTGAAGGTCAAGGGTCTTTGGGGAGCCTCCTGCTCCATTTTCAGAAAGGAAAGCAGACTCGAGGATCACACGTTTAGGGTTCTTCTCCAATGAACCTGTCTTATGCTCAAAGCCCTTAGCCTTGGACTTAATGCAAGAATGGCAAGGGAAATAGTGTTGGACAAGAAAGTGAATTTAAATGTTGGATTCCGGCTTTTCTGATGCAGTTTCAGTGGGAGTTATTAAAGTTTTCCCCATGCACATATGTGCCCAGGTATGCATGCACACAAGGACAAGCTTTGGTTGGTGTCCAAAGTCTGTGTCGGCCAGAGAAGCAATCAGTGTGATCACTGTCATCAGCGCTACTCCCCTGTGGCCCTGCCTTCCTCCTTCGTCCCTTAGCCCCAGGCCTATTAGGAGATGTAGGCAAAGAAATCTTCCTAAAGAAGAAGGTAGAAGTTGAGTGGCCAGTTCTACTGCTGCAGAAGGAGTTCCAGAGGGACTTACTAAAATATCGCAGATTCATATGAAAGCATGTAAACACACTGAGGTCCATTATGGAAGAATCCATCCTTGGTCTGTGTCCAGGGTATCTATGTGCAAGAGGGAAAAGGAATCCCCTTAGACGCAGTTGAATCAATTCTTTGTGAAAACAGGTCAAACGGTGGCCTTAAAATCTTTCCAATGTTGATTTTCAAGTTTTGAAAAGTATAAAGGAGAATTTGCTTGATACATGTGCATTACATGGAGCAGGTTGTCAAGAAGCCAGGAGGAGGGCTGGGGAGATAGCTCCGTGGTGTAAGTGTCGGCCTGACAAGTGCAAGTTTCGAGTTCAGTCCCCAGTACCGTGCACACACACACTCAAAAGGCCAGAAGGAGAGAATTGGATCAGAGCATTTCTGTTCCCTCCACCTTTAAGTGGAACAGTTATAGCTCCCTGACCCTGGGTCCACACCTGTAAAGCGTGAGAGAAATGATGAGAAATGCACACTTTTTAACGACTTCCCCTTGTTCCGTACAGAACTGTTCACTGTGGACAGCGAGACAGAGCCAGCTTTCTAAGTAGCTAGACAGATAAGTCGTTAAAATAGTCCTTACAGCAGTATTTTACATTCGCACGGTTCGTTGGTCTGCAGAACAGGAACAGAGTGAAATGTGGTCCTGACGTTGAAGCAGGAATTCTTTGTTGCCACTTTGAGGGCCGTGGAATCTGACTCCAGAGACCCGGGAGTGAGCGAGCCCTGAGCTCTGCCCCTTCTCGTCGTGAGCTACTGCCTTGAATGCAAAGCAGCAGCTGCAGAGGAAGAAAATCTTTGCATTGAAGAGATTCTTATGTAGCTTGCCCCAAAGTCTTACGGTTAATAACTCAATATAGCGCACATGATCTTTCCTCAGTAATGCATTCTGCACATGAAACATGGCAGAGAGGTTTTTGGACTATGCAACAAACTTTGCTAAAGAGGAATCTAAATCTCTATTGGTATATTTTTGCACTAACATAGAATTTATTTTTATTTTTTTTTAAATTTTATTTATTTACTTATTTTTATTTGTCATGGTACCGGGGATTGATCTCAGTACCTTACACTTGCCAGGTAGGTGGTTATGCTGCTGAGCTATCTCCCCAGCCCTAAAATTTTATTTCAAAGAGCCAAACAAAAGCAAAAGCAAAAACAAATCCAAAAACAGAGTAATATAGAGCAATACATATGGTACAGAATTTCAAAACAAGAATAGAAAACTAATTATGGTTGTTACATTATGTATTTGTATAGTCAATTCTGTTGCTTAGATTAACAGATATAGGTATGCAAGTTTGGTCAAATAAACATTAAAGCTTGCTTTCAATAAACATTAATTTTTTATTGTCCTTTTACTTTTTTAAAAATTTATTTTAAAGACAGTATAATAATAACTGATAAGACATTAGAAACAGTACACAGTTAGAACAACATGAGAGATATTTAGTCGTGGCTTTTGTATTACCCATTGCTGTCTTTGATATAGTTGCTCAGATTATAAATATTAGCATACAAAATTAGTCAAAGTGAAAAATAATTGATGGAAATTAGTACCACCAGCGTCCGAGCCGTCCTGTATATATACTTGCATGATGGTTTCCCCCTCTTCTTTTCCTTTCCCTCATCTTCATTGTTTGATCCTTACATTGCATTTCATTCTGTTTTACTATATCTATTATACTATTCAGGTTTTATTTGTTCTTTCAGGTTCTTGCACTAGGGAGACAAAACGATATTTCCACATGCAGCTCTGATTTATCTCACTGAGCAGGATAGCTTCTAGTTGCATTCACTGACCTCTAAAGGTCTCAAATCAGTCTTTCTTTATAGCTGAGTAATCCTCCATTGTATAAAAATGCCACATCTTTCTTATCCATTCCTAGGTGATGGGCATTTCTGTTGTTTCCAAGATTTGGCTATGAGAAATTGTGCTATGATAAACATGGGTGCACTTATGTCACTGTGGCATGATGTGTTCAGTTCTTTTGGAAAAAAACCCAGAAGGGGAATCACTGGCTCGAATGGGACTTCCAATCCCAGCATTTAAAGGACTCTCTACACTGATTTCCATAGGGCTTGTACCAGTCTGCATTTACACCAACAGTACTGAGGGCTCCTTTTCCTCACAGTCTCTCCAACATTTGTTATTAATTGATTTCTTTATGATAGCCATTCTTTTGTAAAGAATGGTATCTCAATGTTGTTTTAATTTGAATTTCTTCAATGATCAGTGATGTTGAATATTTGTGTGTGTGTGTGTGTGTGTGTGTGTGTGTGTGTGTGTGTGCAGGGTCCCACTATGCAGCTCTGACTCATAGAGATCCTCCTGTTTCCTGCCTTCCAAGTGCTGGGATTACACACTTGCACCACCATGCCCGGACTCCATCGCTGGCTCAGCACACCTGTGAGTGGGGTTGGTGCAGCGGGCAGGGCCAGGAATTGAACCTTGGCCCCTGCACTTTCCTAAGCAAGCACTTAGTCCACTGAGCTATACTGCCAGCCCTACATTTTTTTTTTTTTTCATGTATTTATTTGCCATCTGTATTTCTGGCTTTACATTTTTGGATTGGGTCTTTGAATTTTGGGGGCCTGATATTTTTAACTTTTTATATGTTTTAGATAGAAGTCCTTTGTCTGAGTGATTGTTGGTCAACATTGTTTTCCAATGTGTGGGTTGTCTTTCCACTCAGTGATTTCTTTTGACATGCAGAAGCTTCTCTATAAGGTGAGATCCCAGTTGTTGATTCTTTGACGTATTTCCCATGTTTTGTGTTCATGAACTCTCTGCCTACCAATACATTTTCTTTTTGGCAATCCAAGCATAATTTTAGTGTTACCCACTGCTGTTCTCAGTGTGAAAAATATTTTGGTGGTTCCTAGGACCATTATCTAATACATCCTGTATACAAGTGCATGGTTTTGCTCCTGCCATGTTTCCTATCTTTTCTATTTGCAGTCACTTCATTGTTTAATGCTTAAGTCCTTGGTTTCCATTCATCTGTGTTATGCCTTTCCATTTTTATTTCTTCTTCTGAGTTCTTACACTAGGGAGACTATACGACATTTACAACGATAGGTCTGGTTTATTTCACTAATGAGTATATGTTCAAGATACATCCACTTATATATGAAGGCTTCTAGTTTATCATTCTTTATAGCTGAGTAATATTCTATTGTATAAAATATCACATCTTTTTTTATCCATTCCTCAGGTGATGGACATTTTGGTTGTTTCTAAGATTCAGCTATGATAAATTGTGTTGCTAAAAACATGGGTGCATATATATCACTAGGGTGTGGTGTTTCCAGGTCTTTTGGGAAAATACTCAGAAAGGATTGAATAGGATTTCCAGCCCTAGCTTTTTTTGGAGGAGTTTCCACACTGATTCCCATAGTGGTTGTACCAGTCTGCCTTTTCACCAACAATGCAGAAGGGTTTCCTTTTTCCTCACAGCCTCTCTAGCATTTGTTATTAGTTGATTTGTTTAAGATAGCCATACTCTCTGGTGTGAGATGGTATCTCAATGTTGTTTTAATTTGCATGTCTTGAATTGTCAGTCCTATAGAACAACTGAAAAGACTTA
This sequence comes from Capromys pilorides, assembly GCA_004027915.1. Taxonomy (NCBI): domain Eukaryota; kingdom Metazoa; phylum Chordata; class Mammalia; order Rodentia; family Capromyidae; genus Capromys; species Capromys pilorides. The sequence continues at coordinate 6,972 of PVKN010044050.1, forward strand.
GAATAGCAAAGACAATCCTGGGCAACAAAGGCAAGGCAGGAGGCATTACAATCTCTAATTGAAATTATACTGCAAGCTACTGTGATAAAATCAGCAGGGTACTAGAAAAGAAAACAGACTGAGGATCAGTGTAACAGATTAGAAGAGGCAGCTACAAATAGAAACATACTCAGCTATCTTATCTTTGACAAAGAGCCCAACACGTTCACCGGAAGAAAAAATAACCTCTAACAAATGGTGCCTAAAAAACCTGTGCTCCACATGCTGAAAACTAAAACTAGACTGGGTCTGTCTGCATACACAAAGTCAAAATGGATTAAAGATCTAAACATTAAACAGACGTGCCGGCAAGATGGCTCAGTGGTCTAAAGCGCCTGCTTAGGCAAGCTTAGGCAACCGCAGGGACCGCGGTTGGATCCCTGGCACCACATGCTGTGCCAGCCCCACCCCCAGGGCAGGCTGAGCTGGCCATAATATAAACAAACAAACAAACAAAAAACATTAAACAGAAACACTAAATCTACTGGAAGAGAAAGTAGGTGGAAATCTTGAAGACATGAGGGGTAGGCAGAGAGTTCATGAGCAGAAATACTTCAAAGAATCAACAACTGGGATCTCATCTTAAGAAGTTTCTGTATGTCAGAGGAAATTACCAAGAGAATGAAAAGACAACCTACAAAATGGGAGAAAAATCTTAACCTATTATCACTCAAAGGACTTATACCTAGAATTCATAAAGAACTAAATATATGGAAAATTCTTTTCTTTCTTTCTTTCTTTCTTTCTTTCTTTCTTTCTTTCTTTCTTTCTTTCTTTCTTTCCTTTCCTCATTCCAATTGTTCCTTCCCTTTGAACAGATTTTTTTTTCTCTTTCACAGAATTTATTTACCTTTTAGATTTTATTTGCTCATTCAGATTCTTACACTAGTGAGACAATAAGATGTGTACACATGTAGATGTGATTTGTTTCATTTGTGAGTATGGTCTCTAGTTGTATCCATACACCTATAAAACCTCAAGCTTATCTTTTCCTATAGCTGAGCGACACTCCATTGTATAAAAATCCATCCATTCCTCAGGTGATGGGCATTTGGTTTTTCTCCAAGATTTATCTATGGCAAATGGAGCAGCTGTAAACATATTCACATATATTGCTGTGGTATGATGTTTTCAGTTCTTCTGGAGAAATACTTGGGGAGGGGGAAGTGGACAGCTGGCTTGAATGGGACCTTCAAATCCTAGTTTTCTGAGGAATCTCCAGCTTGGAGATTTGGATGGCTTGGATAATTGTACTGCTATTTTATGCTAGTCTATTTTATTTGTTTGTTTCTGTTTATACTGATCTGTGTTAAGGAAACAAACTACAAGCTACATAAAATTGAGATAAACTGGAAAACTCAAAGGAATGTATCACATCTACTCCCAGCCCCTGGAACAAAAAAGATCACATTTAAAAATCCAGGGTGGGGGCTGGTGAGATAGTTCAGTGGTCTAAAGCACGTACTTAGGCAACCATAGAGACTGCAGTTCGATCCCAGGCACTACATGCTGTGTAAGCTCCACCCCCAGGGCAGGCTGTGCCGGCCATAATATAAATAAATAAAGTTAAAAAAATAAATAAAAATCCAGGGTGGAAGACTAAGGTTACCCTGTGGACTCTGAAAACTGCACCCCGCACCCTCCCCAACTCAGAAAGGTCCTGAAATGATTCCAACTCTGGGGATGAGGTGAGGAAATACCCTAGTGAGATGGCTCTTACCCCTGCCCAAGCTGCTGGGAGTGTGACCGAGATAGTGATCCTTCTAGGAGTTAGGCTGCCCTTCCCAGGCTCTCTGGCTGCTTTTCACATCTGGGTATTAGAGCTTGCGTGGCACAGGCAACCAAAGAAATGATTCCTGGGGAGAAGCCCGCTCCCCAGCTTGACACAGCCGAGGCCCAGCCCACTCTTCCTGGATCCGCACAGCCTGCTGGGAGCAGGCCGCACTGGGTGTCAGGGTCCAAGTTCTGGCTGTCCCTGGGAAGTAACAAGACCCCCATTCTAGCCCTGAGGAGAAACCTGTGTGTCTGCTCCTCCACGTGAGATGGCTAGTGAGATGGCTCTTACTGGCCTTGCGCATGTCCAGTCATCTTCGCTTTAACTCCTTATTCTGCACCTAACTGAGTGGTTCTTATATTTCACTGTTTTAAAAGCAAAACAAAAACTGAAAAGGGAGGGATAGAGAGGGCCCAGAGAACCTAAACATGCCGAGAACCCGGCCGGAAGAGGAGGACCACGCAACTGCCTGGTGCACTCGAGTTTCCCAGACCCTGTGCACCCCAGGCACACAGGGCCAGCTCTGGGGCAGGCGCTCCCCCACCCCTGCCTCCTCAGCAAGCTCTAAGACCCAGATGTGAAGAGCAGCCAGAGAGCCTGGGAAGGGCAGCCTCACTCCTAGAAGGCTCGCCATCTTGGTCGCATTCCCAGCAGTCTGGGCAGGGGTAAGAGCCATCTCACTAGGGTATTTCCTCACCTCCTCCCCAGAGGTGGAATTATTTCACCCAGTATCTGAAACATGTACTTCCAGCTCTCGCTATTACCCTAACCCCTGATGGCACTCCCCACCCCCCTCTTCCAGTGCCCTCTGCCCCTGCAAAGGGCCCACAAAGTGCAGGTGCCACTCCCAGCCATGGCCCCAAGCTCACCCCACGGTGCGTGCTCAGAGCCTCTCCCACATACACCAGCGCATGATACGCATGGTGGCCAGAGGTACATTAATAACGCGGGTGTGAACGTGGAGGTGGCCCATGTCTTCGAGGAGGCCAGCCCCTTAGTCCCGGGGTCCTGAGGCTGCTCTGCACCTAGCCTGGCTCGGTGTTGGATCTCCAGGATGGAGGGACTGTGGTCCAGGATGGCCAGGATAGTCTTGTCCGTGTACTGCCTCAGCCGGAAGTGGATCTCCTCCTGCTCCTTCAGGGCTTCCATGAGCTCACGGGGAGAGGCCGTGTCTGTTTCTACAGCCAGAGACTGGGCTTTGGTCTGGGTAGCGAAGAGGTTCCTTGCTTCATAGAGGCTGAGGCTCGGGATCTGTTCGTTCAGGTCCTCGTTCTGATCCTCTGGTTTGTGATTCTCCTGCATCAGCCACTTGACATTGTGCTTGAGCTCTACCTCTCCAGCCCTGGCATTAACAG